>JASGXE010015298.1:0-10710 GCA_030068105.1 Sinentomon sp. SZTP_YWyxl | reverse complement strand
TGGACGCAAGACACAACAGTTTAATGCAGTTTTCGAAAATTGTTATTTTCCCTTTATTCTCTGGGGACTCTTTTAACATATAGCCCTTCGCTCTCGCAGCGGTCCACCAAAACGACTGTCAGAAAAAGTGCGAATATTTACCGACAGGGAACCCATAATTGGTCGTGTCATATCTGGTCAGTTCAAGCTTGGTGATCAAAATGTGAGTTCAAAGGTTTTCAGTCTGTCCTTGCAAATGTGGCCATGCTTTTCAACATCTAATCTGACGCAAATCCCCTTTTTCAGTTCTGACCCAGTGATACGTTTTTCAACTCGCATTCGTTCAGAGTGACATCTATTAATTGACTGAGATTTCTGAGGGCTCAGTACAAGAGACAGAAATCACACCTGTGTAATCCTTCATTTATCCGATGCCGCCTCACGGCTCCATGCTATTTGCAAAATCCCGATGCTAATTTTTTGTTACCTCGCTATGTACAGGGTGTCCGCAGATTCATCTGATTCGCCAGCTCCCTGGTCGCATTCGCAAGGAAGGTTCTTTGGGCAAGCATACGCCCTTTGAATCTCAGGTTTCTCGAGCTCCAGTTCAAATGTCATGTCGCGAAACATGCGGTTTCAAGTGTTGGTCTCACGCGGACGTAGGGCAAACGCGAGGGCGCGGACGGGCACACCGAGGGCGGCCAACGCGGACGGAAGGATCAGCAGTGAAATCAGGATTGTCAATGCCGAAACTCGCGTTCATTGCGCCTTTGATTGCGTCACACAGCTTTGGCGCTGCAGGGCGGAGGCCCCGGCGGCCGGGCGCGCTTCCCCGGATACCATAACACACGCTCATCAACGTGCGTGGTTCCTAAACCCTAGCGCGGGGAAGGGGGACTGCTCGTGGACGTCCATCACCCCCACAGGTACACGCATTGCGTCAGAAACAACGTACAATTAATAGAAACGCCCTGTACTTTTTTAACTCCGTCTAATTAGCATTGCTCGGTGTAATGGGTGACTAATCTCTAATCTCATTTTGTAAGGTCCGTATTCTTGGATTAAAATTGGTACCTACCATGGGAATTTCAGAATGAGATCTTTAAAAACGAAATTGGAATTTGGACCTGATTTTCACAATTAACAGTGTACAATTAATAGGATTTTTTAATGATACCTAGAGGGCAGATAAAAATCAAGGACTCCACAATATACATATTTTTGATGTTTTATTTTGCTCAACAAAGGATCTCATATGCCGATTTTAAGAGACACCATTTCTCATTCATTAATTTCGTTTACGAGAGTTTGTAAAATACCTGTTGTAGTTTGTATTGTTCCTTAAATTGCGCCATGATCATCAGCGAAGTGAATTTAATGTTCTGTCCTGGGGTGTTTCGATTGTTTCGAAAAAGGAAATGTTCCTATACATACCTACCTAAAAGCCGTCATCGTCATATGGATTCGAATATCGTGGCGTACCGTTTTGAACCACAATATTCGATTGACCAAAAAGGGCCGGAGTTAAGCAATAGCGTACGATTGAATAATCGTATTCGCACAATGGCATATGGATATATCTATCATGGGTACAGGGTACCCACACGCGAAAGCAACAACGCAATCTTGCAAACACTCAACTTCGAATAAGGAATTAAAATTTCACCTTTTTAATCTTTGATGTTATGTGGCACTTTTATTTCTACTCGAATGATGGAGGCAACAGTTAAATAGGAAAATACATACTGTGTGGCCCAAAGATCCGGTCAGTTTAACTTTTTTAAGGCCACAAACTGCACAATGCGGAATTTGTTCATCTGTCTGACTTGTGAATACTGGTTTCACACGCAGGGACATTTCCAGACATCTCAGGTTGCTCCGAGTCGGCAAAATGTCATTGCTTTTTATAAATCGGGACTGCATTTATTGACTGTCAAACTCCCGGCTTTCTCCCAGACATTCGCAAAGATATGGGCAAAACACAATTACCTACGCCTCTGAAAATTTTAAAAAGATTAAAAAGACACTTATTACCGTGAGATATACGAGGTTGTGGATTGAAATCTTTGCCATTTACTTCAATGGAATAAAATTAATTCGTAACCTCGGATCAGCGCTAGTCCGGAGTTGATGTCACCACGGTTATTAGAATGCCAGCGAAAAGCCCGCCTTCTCAGCGGGGAATGTGCCAACAACCTCGATTACGATTACGTTCTCAACTGTTCAAATTGATTCCCTCCGCCGGTGATGCACTCCTTGCATCGAGTGTGCAGATTTTTGAACATACCTCCAAGGGACAAAGAAAATGTGTCAAAATTCGAGCACCATCGCTAACATAAGCAGGTCTTCCGAAGATGCCGAGCACAATAAACATGGCCCTATACTGAATTCAGCAATTAGAAATTATCTCCTTGGAACAAATTTCACAAGGCTATTTTCAAACTTAGAAAATCAGAGTGGTCGGATTTTTGAGCACACATATGCGACTGCTAATTTCTCCCATGACTGCCCATACAATGCTCACTTACCTCCCAACTGGAGATTCCCTGTTCCAAAGGACATCATTTTCGAACTTCCGCGTTCAAAAATAGATTGTCAGCTGGCGTTTTGACATGTCCACATTTTTGAAGACGCTGCTAACATGCTGACTGGCAGTTCCCATGTTTATTCAGTCAACGTCCAACCGAACTCATCACTAAACGGAAATTGGCCCGACAACTACTTCATCATCAAAGAAAGTTTTGAGATTAGAATTTTTCGATGCGTTGATTGAATGCGCCTCACTTGATTTTCCCGCGCTTTTTAAAAACACAAAGGAGAAGAAAGCCAATGGGAAACGGGTGGATTCTTTTGCAACCGGTATTTCATTCATGTTTTCTTTTCTCTCCGCTTGGCAGGACAGAGTTCAGCCACAGCTCCCTTTCGTGGAGAAGAAGTGCGACCGGGACCCGACAACAGGAGCGGGGAGAATGGAACTATGCAAGTAAACGAGCTTGGCGAAGTTCAAAACGGATATTTCCTGACTCTCTTTCTCAGAGATTTGTGTGTTAAAAAGGAAAGGATATCACTTCGCAACAGGATTCCTTGCGCAGAAACACAAAGCGTTGTTCCACATGGGAAACAGCCCAAGGAATTGAGACTGCAGTTTGTTCATTCACATGCAAGAGATTCCCCTCTTTGCAGAAGAGGCTAAAAAGAATGTGAAACATATGTACAAAATTTCGTTTGCGGGATTCTTCTGAATTCTTTTAAAACTGGCCAAGAGCTTTTCTGGTTAAAACACTTTAGTTGGCACTTCTTTTATCAACTGCTGGAATCTCACATCGCTGATAAAAACGAGACTGCAGGCAGTCGTGGACTCTCATCCGAGAGGATCTTCGCAGCAACAATCGCAACCCGATGCATTCTCACGTGGCTTCTACTTTTGGCCCATAGATGCCTGGAGAATAATAGACGCCAGAATAATGATAATGGTAGCCAGAAGGGGACAAAGAAAATGATTTCCTTTGGTTCGTGGGGATTGCGATCAAATTTTATCACTTATTTCGACACGGTCTCCTGATTGAGTTTCTGTCGGATTCGTCCTCGTCGCCAGAAGTGAAAATGGACACTTTGGCTGTGCGAAACTGCCAAATTTGTGTTAAAAGTGAACAAAAATGAGCCTTTTTGGAAGAAATTTCACCAATTTTCGTTCGCTTCAAATCTGCTGAACGGAGAATGATTGCCTACCGAAAACTTGCAAAATAATAAATAACCTCTTTTCACGCTGAAAAAGCGTGTTTTTGGAATCAATTTCAATAGAAGTTACCGGATCAGTTCGAGCTCGAATCCGAATCCAGGATTCGCACACCCCTGCCAAAAAATCAGACTTCAATGGAAGTTGGATTTCCGAAAATGGCTCACAAAAGTATTTGCAAGAGCCACACTGTAATTAATTTCACCGTCAGAATACGGAAAAAGTGTTGGAAATCTGGACGCCAGAAAATTTCCGTATTTTTACTGTGATGTCCGTAGATTGCATGTTACGGGACAACCCGTTAAATCAGTTACGGAGCTCCACCATTCCTTCAGATGACGGAGATTCTCCGTAATTTTATTTTTTGGGCAAATTTCGTTTATTCTCCTACGGATAAATTCCGTTCATTTTATTTATGACAATGTCAAGAAACTGGAAGAAAGACCATTTCCGTACATGTACCGATCGCCGGAAATTTTTCGACGGACAATTTCCGTTCATGCACGGGTGGCCAGAATCTGGACGACGGACAATTTCCGTAGATAAAGGCATCTTCTGCAGATATCCAATAACGGAGATTGAGCATAAATTCCTGGAAGAAAAGAAGCATTGAAATAACGGAAGATGTCCGTAAATTTACAGATGGAATCCTTGGATTGCAGGAAAATTTCCGTAATTTGACGGAATGGAAAAGTACTTGTAAGGCAAAATAAACTGTTATTTTCCGTGATATTATGGTCAAAAGCCGTAGTCAGAAATATTTGTACGAGAAATCTCCATTTATTTTCAGATTCAAGTCTGAAAAATATTTCATTTTGGAATTTGGTGTCCGCAATATGCAATCCACACGTGCTTCCATATTGCTGACACCAAATTCCAAAATGAAATATTTTTCAGACTTGAATCTGAAAATAAATGGAGATTTCTCGTACAAATATTCCTGACCACGGCTTTTGCCCATAATATCACGAAAAAAACAGTTTATTTTGACTTACACGTAAGTACTTTTCCATTCAGTCAAATTACGGAAGTTGTCTTGCATCTGCTTTCACAACCTGAAATGAGAAAAAAAGATAAAAGTGTATTGTTAACCGTTAAGGGAAGCATTACACACCAGCACAACATGTCAAATTTTTTCAATATTTATGACAAACCGCAAATTAATCATGCGAAAATATTCAAAAAAATGCAAAATCGCCACATGAAAAATAGCTATCTCGAATGGAAATTTGGCAAAATTGCAAACAAAACAGTTCTAAAATCAAAATTACTTTGTAAAATGTGAAACATTACCTAGCTGAGTGCACGACAAGAAAAGTAAAATGAAATTGAAAACGAAATGCGGTGCCAGTTCTTCCAGTTGAAAAGTGAGGAAAGATTCTTCGGATCCTGCTGAAAAGATGAAAAAAGGTTTTAGGTCAAACGGGCAAAGGTTAGAATTGAAGACAATGTGACTGATCAAAAGATATTGGGTATTTGAGTAAAATTGGATACCGACCAGTATCTAGTTGCAGTCACCAGACGATGATCAGTATTCGACACGATGGTAAGAATTCTGCAGTTATAAAAGAAACTTCTGACATCCTTGAATCTGTTGGAAAAAAAGGAAAAGATTGCGCATCAAAAATAGCCGAAAAAAGACTAGGTACCTAAATGCGACAAAAGCAGATTGAATAAAATTGCAGACGGACCAAAGTAGATGATGGGTTCCAGTACAACGTGATCGTTAGAACTTGTCGTTTGAAAGAAGAATTCTGCGACCATAACAATTTTGAAGTTTGGCTTAGGCAGCAGGCCCAAATCTTGCACTCCACATGCGTATCCAGCACCAATTAAGTCTGTCGTAGATGTTAAAATCCAAGAAGATGACTGAGATCAAATTCCAAGCTGAACCTGTTAGCTGATAAAAAAAATTCAAAGCAAACCTAGGTATACCTGGATAAAAGAAAATTCAGATCAAACCTAAAAAAGGAGAAAACTTTGAAATCGCTCAAATTTCAAGAACGGCAGCAAATGTGAGAGTCCTCGGTTCAATGAAGTGAACATGCAAAGTTGAATGAGCAGCGCGGTTAGCTGTTGGTTGGGTGCGAGCGAAGATATCCAAGCAGCAGGACTTGTCACGAGTGATCTCCTCACCGGGTCGAAATATCCTTGGAATGCCGTTGCGTGAGGTTTCCCCTCCCTCCTTGATGCAGAATGAGATTAATCGTCCTCTTGCCGGCTGTGCCCCAAGCCCACACAACGAATTTGCTGTGCTGACCTCTCAGCTACGGTTACATCTGGGGCCTGTTTTGAATGCACAAATTATCGAGACGTGCGCCTGGCAACACAATGAGCAATTTTGTTTATCAAAACCAGGTAGGTGGCAGGTCCTGCGGTACCCACACAGCTGATAGGTCAGATGGGTCTATGACACAAGGAAGACGGAATGTCAATTCAATCCGACACTGCAGCCTGCATAAAAGAAGTCCAAACCTTTCAACTCAATGGTCATTTCCCATGCCTCATGAATACAGGGTGTCAGCTTGCTGGAAAAATGTGACCCACGTGGAATTGAAATTGAATTGAAATTGGGAATTGTTGAGAACTCGTGGAATTTCTCACCGATTTTGGAAAAAAATTTCGAAAGTGCTTTTCCATCCAATTGTGCCAACTGGTAAAACTGAAACTGTTTTTATAAAAAAATGGCTGGTGGGGTAATAAAATTTTTCAAAACAATTGAAAATGTCTGGCGAACGCGCATATATGCCAGGTTTAGATTTCCACGCAACCGGCAAGATGCACATGTTCGGTGGAATCTGTATTCGCCAAAATGTACTCTTCGAGACATTGGTTGCGCAACCAGATCTTGTTTAGCATGAGTTTTCGAAATCCGAAAAGTTACGAAGGGTCTTTGCCCGACATATTCTCACTCGGAAGGAGGTGCCACTCCTTCATTCTGAAAATGGCTGCAAATTCCATTATCGGTTCTTGAAACTTTCTTCCTATGGTATTTTGCCCTCGCTATTGACCAAACTCCTGCGAATGGGGACGGGCCAACCAACACCCTAATCGAGCTCAATCCTGTAATAAAAAAACTGTCTTAAAGTTACGATAAATTCCCTCGGCAATGGAATTTTTCCTCCAAGAATTCGGTGTCTTTCGATAAGAGTAAATAACTCCCTGGGTGTTCCTAAACATGCCAAGGTGTTCCCAAACATGCCATTTCACTGCCTCTTCTCCAAAAGTTAGTGACGCTCTCCCAAGTTGAAATTTCAAACTTTTTCTGAATCTCAATTTTTCTCCCAAACTCCAACAAAACATTTTTCAACGGGACAAACGATGACCATACAACTCTTTGAAATTGACAAACGCCAGTCATTTAGCCATTTGAAGACCAAGGAGTTTTACCATTGTCTCACACCCCCTTAAGTAAATCGGTGCCTCACTGCAAAACAATTCACGCAAAAAATGTCGAAAATGTAGCGTTGCCTGCAGAAGTAGTTTTTCCATTAACCAAAATCCAACAGAAGTGGCTTCACATTTTTCCGGGAAGAATGAGTCATTGCCTGAAATGGGACGAAATTGTCGCAAATTGCACCCATCACGTGTTTGCTTTTTTATGGCTGGTTAAACTTCAAATTTCTGGCCAATGGGTTCAGGACATTTACCCTGCGATTCTCTCAGTTTCAGCGCATGGGGATCATTCTATTCATCGGCGACGAATGCCATTTCCTGGTATAGAGTTTCGCTCGTCACAAATTCCAGGGAATTCGGGGACTGCTGTAACATTTCATTACAAGAAATGTTATCCGTAAAACAGGATGCAACCGAACTGATCCGATTCCAGCCGAACGATCCGTATTCATCCTGGATTCTTTCGAACTAATGCGGCCTCAGCTGGAATTCGGCCGAACTCATCAGATCACAGCGGAAATTCTGCCAAGACACTGGAACTCAACCATAATTCGGCTGAATTCTTCCGGAATTCGACGGAACTCCTGCAATCTCTGGCAAAGTTGGACCAAACTCATCCGGACTTACCCTAAATTCGACAGAGCTCACAGAAACTTAACCAAACCAAATTACCAAAACTCACCTGAACTCAAAAGTCAACTTAAATTAAGCTTGCCCGAACTTTGGCGAATTTCAACCGAACACGGTGAATTCAGGTGAGAGGGCTCTCAAAATCCGGCTGAGTTCGGGTGAGTTCAATTGAATTTCGGCTGAGTTCGGTGAATTTTGTATGGGTGCGGTGAGTTCACCTGAGTTCGGTCTTTTAACGGCTTTTCGAGAGAGTTCAGTCCAATTCCGGTTAAATTCGGCAAAGCTCGGCGCAATTCCAATTTCCAGCTGATCTCGGGTGCGTCAGATCGAATTCTGTCAAAGTTCAGGTGAGCTTGGTTGAACTCAGACTGTTCGGTTGAATTAATTTCGGCTCTGTTCTGTTGAATCTTGCGATTCGGTGTTTGTTGAGTTCTGTAAAGTTCGCATGAGAACATTGAGAACACGTTTTTACCGGAATTTCAAATTCCAAAATTTAATGATACCAGAGAATTCATGAACCAAGAATAAGATGCCTTTTTCTGACATGAAAAAGTACATGTGCCCTTGGGCCCCCGCCATTCAGGCGCCAGTATTTTGGCACCTAGCCCCGCCCTTTTTAGCGCCAGCTCTTCGGCCCCCGATGTACAGCCGCTCCAGGAATAAGTGGTGCTTTCTTGCGAACTGTTGGGTGATTTCTTGTGAACTATTTCGGGTCGCTGTAAGTATTAAAGCCACGCACGTTGATGAGCGTGTGTTTGAGTAACCGTGGAGCGCGCCAGCCCGCCAGGGCCACCACCCTTCCGCGCCAAATCTGTGTGACGCAATCAATTGCGCAATGAACGCGAGTTTCGGCATTCAGGACGATCCTTCAGCGTGCGACTCAGGGTATAGCGCTTCGGTCGTACATGGTGTGACTAAAATTTTTATATAAACTTTTGGATTTCGAACAATATCCATGTTCGTCACCTTTACATCTCGACTCATTGCCAAAATGTAAATGTGCAGCCCATTTCCACACCACGTATTGACGTAGGGCTGGTGGCGCATTTTTTTTATCGTGGTATCCCCAATAGGTATAGTCCACGTCCCGACGTACAATAAAGCTTGTACGCCGGAAAAAATATTTTGCGTTGTTCTGCATCTGCTCCCCTTGCAGCCCCGTCGTCTCCATGGTCTCGAGATCTTACCCTGGGGACTCTTTAGATTCCATCTCGAGCTCTGCTCTCACTGCGAAATATTTCACATGTATGGCAATTAAAATTGATGGGCAAGACCAGCGACCTGAGGGCACAACGCTCGACGACTTTATTTTTTTTTGTATTTTTATTTTTTAATTTTTTTATTGGATTTTTATTTTTTGCCCAAAAAGAAAAGAAAAAGAAAATGCCACAATTTTATCCACACTCCCCGACTCTACAAAAACTCACAAACTCAAAAACCACAACAATGAAACACATGTTTGGAACGACGATCATTACAGTTCGAGCGTTGCTCTCCAGAGCAGGATCCCAGCATCAGTTGGATCTGAAGCTCTATACCATCGAAAAGACCAAAAGGTCTGTTCGCAACAGTCAAGACAATGCATTGCAACTCTCTGTGTGAGGTGTTCTAGGATAGCCGTGGATGTGAATAAAGAAAACGAAAGTTTCCAAGACCCGTCCGACCCACATCGGTACGAGTCCGGAATGCGTATCCGCATGTTGTTCATCATTTTTGTGGAATACATATTCAAAATTCCAGCGATCAGAGATCGCTCTATGGTAATTGCTCGGCGTGCACGCAGGTATAATGTGACCGTGAATACACCCATAAGGTGCGGCGCAGTATGGCCACGGTTCATGGTCCACACTGTCCGAGCTCCACGGTCACCACTCCCCTATGTGAATACGCCAATTACGTGGCGCTCTGCACGTCACACATGACTGGGTTCTTCAGGGGAATTACTGCGTGCACGCTTTGAAGCGTATTTAAATTTCGCTTCATTTCAATTCATTTTAAGCCTTCAAGGCACATGACTCATTGGTCATCTCATGTATCCACATATATGCGGAATACGCCTCGGATACAATCAAATAAAAACATCCAACGGCTTGGGGAAATGGAGAAAGTTGCAGGCACGTCTTTTACTCGCAAAGCATCTTTGAAATGAGCTCGGCATCGGCCGAGCAAGTTGCGAGTAGACTGTATGCGTTAAAAACACAATAGTGTTTTTCCAAGTTCATCTGATCAAAAAATATTCTCAAGATATCCTTCATGTACCCCCACTCGTTTATGAATACGAGCACTCTGCTCGCCGTTCCAAACGTGCGGTGCAACCCGCACCTGTAATTTTTCAGCTTGGCGCAAAATGTCATCACAGCGTGTGCCATGTTGTCAAAAGATTGCTTCTCTGCAATCAACAATTTGACATGGTCATCTATGTACTTCATGTATCTTCCAAGTACATTGACCATTTCGGACTCCAGAAAGAAAATCCCCTTGTCTGTGTAAAATCCATTCTTGCTCTCCCAAATGTACAGCTAGTAACTTTAAAACTGAACACTATATGGTGGTATATGGGAACCGTGAATGCATGCACTCCCGAATGCATTGCCAGCTGCACGGATTGCGTGCTAGCTGTTGAATCAGGGGTTCATCACTCTCCCATTTGCTGCTTTGTGAACATGCGACGTGACAGTTCATCACGTTTGGTGGGCGTGGCGTTTCTTCTCCAGGACGTTTCGTCGCCGTAACGTTATGTCGCGCGATGTTTATCGCCATAACGTCAAATTCTTGAGGATCATACAACCGGAAGGAGCTCATTCATGATAGTATGATATTGGGACAGGAGATAGCAGCGCAACAGGAGGCAAACGATCCAATTGTCTCGAACCCCCTTCAAATGTAACCGATGGACTGAAATTTCACCGGTTATTCACCGGTAATGCAATACTCCTCAAATTGCACCTTTGAATATGGAAGACCCCTCG
>JASGXE010015297.1:0-12886 GCA_030068105.1 Sinentomon sp. SZTP_YWyxl | reverse complement strand
TCTCCTTTCCTCTCTCTCTCTCTCTATCTTGGTTTCTGTCCGTCCATGTGATCCGTCTGTCTGTCCGGCAACATCGGCAATAAACATGGGAAAAAGAACAGTGTTGTGTGCTCTGTCGTGACTCACCCGCATGAGGAGTCAGGAGTAAAAAATAAATAAATAAATAAAAATAAACTAATAAAAAATCCCTTTTCTTTCACCCCCCAAACAAAGGCTTTTCAGCATGCAGTTGCTGCTGCTTTGCATGTGAATTAATGTGTCAGCATGAAGGAACCAAGGAAGGAACCATGCCAAGGTCAGGTTAGGTCAGACACAAAAGAAAAGAAAAGAAAAAGGAAATGTCTCTTCCTCTGCCTCATCCATCCCTTCAAGGGCACCAACAATTTATTTAGTCTTATCAGCACCAGTGTCTGTCTTATCAGCACCAGCCTGGGCTTTGGCTTCCAACCTAATCAGGCGGTTGGTCATTGGTCGACTGACCGTGAACTGACCCTTCAGGACTGTCTCTCCGTCATGTCTGTCTTTATTTAGGCCAACCAAACCAATGAAAAACTAACTCTGAGATAACGAAGGAACGAGATAACGAATGAAGGCAGGCATGCAGGCTGTAGCAGCACGCACTGTGTTCCCATTCATCGGTGTGAAGTGGCCTGGCCGCAGTGGAGGCATTGGTGTTGGTCGGAGTTGAATTCGTTTCAGTTCCATTGAATAGAAGAACAGATTCACTGATCACACTGCAGATATATGACGACCACCAACTATGTCAGTTCCTCCTGAAAGTAGATGGGAAAAGGAGGGAGTGAGAGAGAGAGAGGGAGGTAAAATCAAATAAAAAGGAAACAGCCAACAAATTATCAATGAGCATTTGTTGCATTGATCTATCAGCACAATGTTGCTTCAAGCAATGTCCCATCTGCTCTCGTGTTTTTTCAAGTTCCCACTAATTGGGGGTGAGGCAGCAAGGGTGGTGATTTTGATAATTTTTCACATCATTGCCTTGCCCATGCCCATGATGCCACACCTGGTGAGGGTTTGTAAGGTTCCTGGATGTTTCACTAGACAAATAAACCTGGTGAACCATTGTTTCTTTGAGGCCGAGGATCCTCATCCCTAAGTTATACAGGTACTTGAAGTGGAGCAAAGAATCTGTTTACCTGTGAATGCCTAGAAGGGCTATTCCTATTGTTTGGAAAAGAAAGCCAGTGCTGTTAGAGATAGGGCCTATCTGCTTGCATGGCTTATGAGATGGATATCACTTCTGACCAGACGCTCATCAACACTTTTCGGGAGTTTCCTACTTCGCAGAGTCCTTGCCATTCAGTCGACTTCGTAGTATGCAACGACGTTCAAGGACTCGTCAAGATCAAGTGCCCAAACCCTCATCTGCATGTTCCCTTTCTTCGCTTATCTCTTTTCCCTCTGCAGTTTATTCTGTTTATTGCCTTTTCTCCCCTGTCAACTGATGCTTTGGAGATACCAAGTTCAACGACGAAGAAAGTCCTGAGATGGAAGCTCCCCATTGATGGTGAGACTCTGTTCTTGGTGACTTTAGTTACATTGTTCATCCCTACTGTCACCAATGATAACGACGCCAAGCTCCACAGGGTGTAATTTCCCTACAACTGGTGTGGGTTTCAATTTCCAGGAAAATGAAACTGTCGCAGCCACTATAATTATGCATGGAAGAAGTTTTAGTTGAACTCTTTGAAGAAGTTTTAAATGAACGTCCTTCAAACTGCCACCATTTTCTTTTGTCATCATCTGGCATCCAAGATGGCCAAGTGGTTCCTATGAACGTAAAACAGAAACAAAACAAATAAAGGAAGATTGGGGATGGATGTTGTCATGTAGTCATACACCTAGAAATAAAGATGAAAGGTGAGACCAGGGTATTACTATCAGAAATCTACAGAATGTTCCACATTCATTATGTCATTGGCTGTGAGAGACAGCAATGATTCCAGCATAGGGTCCATGTTGATAACGTTTGAAGCAGGTGTGGCCTTGTACACACCTCTGGTAGGGGGAGTTGGGGCAGCACAGGAGTAGAGGCCGTGACTGGGCAGGAGATTGGAGAAAAAACCACCTGAAGCTCAGGGCGTCTGTGGTGACACCCTTGCAGTGCTGCTAAAAGGAACAAATTCCCCTTGACGTCAAAGGAATAAGAACATCACAAGGGGGCTGCACCCTATCGGGGACGTTTTGCATGGGGTGATGGCAGGGCTCCCACTCGTTTTTTCCATCAAAATAGTAAAAAAAGTAACTCTCAAATTGAAAAAGGTAACAAAAAGTAACTGTCTTGCAGCAATAAAAGTAACTAATAGCAACCACCTTCAAGATAAAAATAGGGTCCCTGCAATGTTGTGGAATAAAATAAAACAAAATGCATGGGTGAATCAAGATATTGTTCTGAGGATAATTGGATGGGTGTTTGAAAGATATTATTCTGAGGATAATTGGATGGGTGTTTGAAAGATATTATTCTGAGGATAATTGGATGGGTGTTTGAAAGATATTATTCTGAGGATAATTGGATGGGTGTTTGAAAGATATTATTCTGAGGATAATTGGATGGGTGTTTGAAAGATATTATTCTGAGGATAATTGGATGGGTGTTTGAAAGATATTATTCTGAGGATAATTGGATGGGTGTTTGAAAGATATTATTCTGAGGATAATTGGATGGGTGTTTGAAAGATATTATTCTGAGGATAATTGGATGGGTGTTTGAAAGATATTATTCTGAGGATAATTGGATGGGTGTTTGAAAGATATTATTCTGAGGATAATTGGATGGGTGTTTGAAAGATATTATTCTGAGGATAATTGGATGGGTGTTTGAAAGATATTATTCTGAGGATAATTGGATGGGTGTTTGAAAGATATTATTCTGAGGATAATTGGATGGGTGTTTGAAAGATATTATTCTGAGGATAATTGGATGGGTGTTTGAAAGATATTATTCTGAGGATAATTGGATGGGTGTTTGAAAGATATTATTCTGAGGATAATTGGATGGGTGTTTGAAAGATATTATTCTGAGGATAATTGGATGGGTGTTTGAAAGATATTATTCTGAGGATAATTGGATGGGTGTTTGAACTGCTCATTCGTGCAAAAAGCCACCAGTATCAGCCCTTTGATACCAAATGTACAAGCATTCGAATTCGATGTTTTTGTAGGTACTGTGAAAAAATGCAATAAAAAAAAAGAAAGAACATTACAAATGATTCACGATTGTTTGTTCAGCAGAATATGCAACCCAAACTCTGGTAGTTTTGAAAATAGTCCACAGTGTCCTTCGTTTCCCACCATTGTCTGAAGAATTCAAAAATTCTCCCGTGTGCGAGCAAATTATTTATAGTACTCGTACGCAGAATCAGTTGAAGTTGATGACAGAACAACAACAGTCATTGTTTTATGCCTTAACATACTTCTATCTGCAGGTATAATGTTAAATATCGTGCATAAAAAGAACTTTCCAAACTCCATGCCGAAATTGCTCAGTCGGCTGAGTCGTATTGCCATTGGTGAAAAATGACCCCAATGAAAATTCCAGCCATAGAAAATTTAGGATACCATGGAGAGGATAAAGGTTGTTCTCACTAAGCAGTATTACTGCAATATCAAGGATCACAAACTGCAAATTATCAAAAAAAGAACCCCAACTTTAGAACAACATGGAGCTTCCAAAAATTGCATGAGAAGGGTGGAATTCTGCAATGGTGTTGGGGAAAAACGTCTCTGACATTTTGGCGAGCAGTTCTCATGGAGAGTTGGCCTCCACATTCCCCACCAACCACTCCCGATCCACCGGATATGAAAAACAAATATGATAAAAAGTCAATATCTGCACTTTTTCAATTAATTATTGTGCTTTCTTTTCCACTGGAGTGAAAAAACAAACAATTTCTTTTTTGTCAACTTTTCTTTGAAGGCTGTCGGTTTGCTTGTCATATCTCTTCCTCAGCACACTTGCATGCCCATCGAACAAGGTCGACAAATGTTGGGACATAACATAACCTCTTCCAATGTCCCAGTATCTATTGGCAATTTTTAACTCCTTGTCACAACCCTCATTCGTGGCTTCATCATAAAGAAGGCTGTAAAATTGACACACACAACGGACTCATAGAGTTGTTCAACAAGGGGCTGACCCTTGAAAAATGGACCAAGTACATCAGTTCTTCCCCGATGAACTTGTTTCCCAAGTAAGTTTTCCGGGAACCCATCAAATGACCAGCATATAAACTCAGCTGCAGTTGACTCGTCTTGAAGACCAGAGTTTCATTTGATTTTTCTTCCAAAAGTTGGTGCAGAGTTTGATGGCCCTTTACCCTTTGATGCAAATCTCAGCTTTGCTGTTCAGATACCTAGCTTTGCAATGAATTTCAACAATTCCCCAAAAAGAAGCAATTTTCCAATTCTAGATTTGTTAGGATAACTATGTAAATCATTCACATAGAAAATAATTGTGGTTGCAAACTGAACACGAACGGCATTTTTGCAGTTAAAATGCAAAAAACAACTAAAAGATCACAAAAAAGTAACTAATAATAACAAAAAGTAACTTTTTCAGAAAATAAGTCAACTAAAAGATCACAAAAAAGTAACTAATAATAACAAAAAGTAACTTTTTCAGAAAATAAGTAACTTTTAGTAACCAACATTCAATAAAGTAACTTTAAGTAACCCAGCGGGAGCCCTGGGTGATGGTCTTCGTACCATTCGACTGGTAAGACTCGAGTCTTGTCTCGTTCCCTTTTCAACAACGGTGAACTGTTTCCGAAATGTGTTGATAGTAGGATCTTAATGTGATTTCCTGCGTGTTCTGCATGAAAACAAAATGAAGAGCAGGGACCAAGTCCAAGTTGTGAGGAATTTCTCTATAAAAAAATTGGAATGTCCCAAGGGGTGGTCCAACAGTCCACACCCTCAAATTTCCAATAACAATGAAATTGCAGGGTGCCAAGCATCCTTCCATCTTTAACATTACACAAGTGGGCCCTTAGGGAAAGGCCCACAAGCCCGATTGGTATCAACACGACAAAACACATGGGGCCTTCGTCCCAAAAACTGGGATTGCCCAGCGCAACACGAATGTGCCACCCACTTCACCATAACAGCCTAACGGACAGATGGGGAACGTCCCCTGGTTCGAATGTACTTTCGTCCGTGTGGCACTTAATCTGAAAATTCGAACTTGAAAACATTGGAGCACGAATAAATTCGATCTGAAAAAACCATCTGATCTTAAAAACATGCAAAACTTATGTAATTGAAGCCAGCCGAACTTTTCATTACCTGACCAGTTAACTAACCTATAACACATTAAGGGTGCTTTCGTCCTAACTGATTTTTGTCCGAACTGCGTTTGGTCTGAATGGATTGAAGTAAGAATGGTTTTAAGTTCGAATTTTCGGACATAAAACGGTTCGAACACATTCGGTTCAGGAAAACGCCCCTGGTATTCCACTGCTCAAGCACAAAACGAAAATTGTTCACGGGCTTTCCTGATTAAATAACTCACACAAAATTGTAGTGTCCCGCACCTGGAAATTCAAAATTCTGTGGATAACCTGGAAAACACAGGATACGTCCATGCTAAAATCCAAATTTGACCTTATTTGGTCTTACCTCCATGAGATACATCATGGTTGACTACGTGTTTTTCCAATCATTTTAAAAAAGGCAAAATGCATTTTTAGGCAAAATGCATTTTTAGGCAAAATGCATTTTTAATGCAAAAGGCATTTTTACCGAAGACGGGGTGGATTGCCCCGAAAGTGCAAGTCTAATTTGTTGTTATTCCATATTTTTTTTTTGAAGAGAATCAGCTCACGAAGCATTTTGCAAACACAGAAAACATAATATGAGCATTGGTCACCAGGAAAACACAGGGATTTCAAGTTCAAGTTGTCCAGCAAGCTCCAGCTCTCTGAGCCAGACGGTGGCAGCAAAAATTAAAAATAAAAAGACATCAAGAATACAAGTGCCACGGAATGGGCGAGCCAATAAAAAAAAAAAAAAACATGGGAACACCAGTAACGTTTCACGTCTCCGCTAGAACCTAGCAAGAGCGTTGTTCCTGGGACCAAAAAAAAAACGAGAAAAAAAAAGAAAAGAAAATACAAATAACACAGAAAATGAAATGAGAAGTAGTTGGCTAGATCGCAAACGGACCTTCAGGACAATCGAGAAAAGAAATTAGTAGGGTTTGAGGACAGGAACAAAGAGGTCTAGGACATCAGAAAAAACAGGATTTCTAGCAGACAGCTAGACATCCTAAAGACGAAGAGGAAGAAATTTAGGACAGGACTGATAGTTTTAGGACAGCTAGAATAAAAGTGAAGGTCAAAGTTGCGATCCATAGAGGAAGAAAGTGAGCTGCTCGTCCTAGGGCCCCCGACAGCAAGCGGGTATTCTGGCACAGACACCAGTGCCGGGCCGCACCAGGAAAACACAGGGATTTCAATTTCAAAATCTTGGGGACACTAATGAATTACTGCGATCAGGTCGCCAAAAGAGGCCTAGCCACGATCTTGTCCTCATCATGTTCCAGTGCTTCGACAATGGCATGAGACTGAGGCATCACCCAAATAAAATAGTCGGAGTCTCAATTGGAACACGAAACAGAGCGATGGCTCCCAGCGGTTCTGTTGTCCCCACCTGGCATTTGCTTTTAGCTCGTCCTGGTGGGAAATTTGGCCTGTGAAACATGAATATTGTTAACCACGAAAATGTTACCCCCGACCGGGGTTCCGGAATAACATATAATTTTCGGAAGGTCTAAAAAGTGTTGTGAGGCCCGAATTGATACTCAAACCGAAATTAACCCAACCTATCCTATCCTAACCAAACCTATACCCTAAAGTTGATTTTCGTCTGGCATTACTTTCTGTAGAATTTTTATACCTTCCAAAAATAAGACGTTTTCCGCGCACACGGTTCCGCCCTTTGCTACCCTGGTGCGGTTCCGCTCAAGACCTCAGTTACCTACTGAAACACATGCGTACAGGTCTTTTGAACTGTAAAAATGCACTTCAAAATAACTGAAAAAAAATTATAAAAAGTGACCGCATTGCCCATCCGATGGGGTGATGGATCCACCACTCACCATTAGTTAGATCGCCAAGACTGCCACTGGGATGCTGCAGCAAACGTTTTCCGCCTCCGCATCCAAATACTCAGAAATACTGTCTTCGAACAATACTCTCTTTAAAAATACACTAGAAGCTCTAAATAAGCACCAAAATTCAAATACTTTTGCGGAAGCTTCCAATTTGATTCATTGCAACAGCAACACAGCAGTATTTGGGGAAGTCGTGAGATGGAATCCTTGAAACGTGGTTGGCAAACAACTTCACGGTTTGCTTGCACTATGCACTTGGGATCCTTCCTTGGAAACTGGAGTAACTGGACTGGATACCCCATAAAGTATCACGAACCACGTCTTCGGTTGAGTTCACGGAACTGCGAAATTCCCATTCGGTGGAAGAAATTAATCCTCCTCAGTGAAAAAAAAAAATTATTCCCCTCGGTATTCTGTCGGCATTTTGTTTTTCAACGAAATTCCACAGAGAAAAATCCCCTCACTTTGAGGTGGCATGTTTTTGTCAAAATGTTTTTAAAGATTTTTAGGATTCACCATGATAAATTCACAATTTTCGGTCGTATAGGCAGACAGCAATTGGGATCCGATGATTCTGTTTTTTTTTTCCTCTTGGCTCACAAAAAGATATAAAAACTCTCCAAAAACAATGTTAAATTCCCCGAAACATAGAAAAGTGAAAACAGATCCCCCCCCCAAAAAAGAAAGGAAATCATGATTAGAAAGAAACAAATGGTACATCCGTGCTTCCGAGCAAACTTTCGGTCTGCCAAATTCTGCACCTGGCGCAGTCCGAACCAGGGGGGGCTCTCTCACACAGAGCAAACGCTCTACAATTACGCTACGGCCGCCCTCCTTTCCATGGCTCTTTTATTGCCGCTTTTGTGGAACCCAATAATGCAAACTCCTCTCTTCTGCATGCTTCCACTGCTCGTCTTCATTGAATGCATTCAAGGGAAAGAGAATGGCATCGCTCACACAGTTTACCGTCTGAAAGAATGTGTTGCAGCTAACTCCATGACTTTATTAATACAACGTTTTACATTTCATTGACTTGTGTGTATGTTTTGCTCTGTGGCCTGTTGGACCACCCCTTGCGATTAAAGTGTGAGAGTCAACTCAAGGGGTGGCAAATGGACCACCATCCATTTCAGAAGTGTTCTCAACCACCGAATACCAAAATTCTGGTCGGAACATAACCACGGATCAGTTCTACACCAGTCCCTGGCTGACGACCTAGCTTCAAATGGTTTGAGCACAGTGGCAGTGGGAACGATTATGCCAAACAAACGGAAGGAACATCATCCCAAAGCAATTGAAGGAAAATGGCAAGGAAAGGAAAGGAACCTCCACTCATCGTTCCGTGATGCACACGAAAGACAGAAGAATGTCCATAACTTCTCACATCGACATGGATACTCGTAAGCCCATTGGGGATGTTCTTGTACTTTTAACACTGCATGGAGAAATGGTAATTCCAGATAAACTGCCAATGATGTGGAAAGCAACAGCCAATGAGAA
The DNA here is from genome assembly GCA_030068105.1 of Sinentomon sp. SZTP_YWyxl. NCBI lineage: Eukaryota > Metazoa > Arthropoda > Protura > Sinentomata > Sinentomidae > Sinentomon > Sinentomon sp. SZTP_YWyxl. The sequence goes on along the minus strand of JASGXE010015297.1, from coordinate 4,254 downwards.
GCCAGAAGCCCAAGGTCATCCTGTTCTGCAATGAAACCATAGCTGGGTGGGGTAGGATTTAGTGGACACTTTTAACCAGATGGCTCGAACACGAACCTACACAGATTACAAGAAGACCTGGCGCCGGCCAATGGTATTGCTCTACACTTCTCTTGATATTAGCTGCATAAATGCATTGGAAATTTTTCTAAGAAATTCTGGTTATGATGGAAGCAGGAGAAAGTTTTTATTTTTTTCTGGCACATGGACTGACTTTAGCCAACATTGAAGCTAGATCATAGGACCTTGCTGGTTTTGGGAAGAGAATCATTCAAGCAATGAATGATTCAGTTGCTGCAATTGGAAGACCAGTGAAATGCCAGATGCCAATTTACCCAGATGTTCCACAGCACCAAGCTAAGAAGCAGAGATTTGTTCGTCGGAAACTCTTCAAACTGGAAAGGAGGTCAGGTCACTTCCTCAACAGAGAGAGAAACGCAGCAAGTGTCATTCTAGTGTCTGCAATCAGCACATATCCATCATTTGCATCCAGTTTCAACAGATTGGCGATGAGGGTGCAGGTAAGTTTGATGAAGGTGAAGGTAAGCTTGAAACTTGAAGGATCGATCACCTGTCTTGGCCAAGAGCAAGAAGCAAGCCCATTCCAAAATTAACATTTTGACTTTGTGATGCTGTGTATTCAGAATTTCTTTGAGGTGCCAACCTCCGTGCCAATTTTTAATGCCAACATTAATTTGTGATGAAGGTCATGCCCCAACAACAATGATAACCAGATGATGTCATCTTGCCAATAATTGTGACATTTATCCAGTGGAACATTTTTTGTGCATATTTTGATAATCGATCGATAACTGCAAGTTCAATGCTGAGTTTGATGGCACTGTGGACCGTGAATTTCGAAAAGCGTCAAACGGAAAACAATAGCCCCAAATTGGAAAATCATCAGAAGATGCAGTCAAATTCCGGAGCTTGGCATTTTTTGTAGGGACTGACCGATGTGGCTTTTTTCCGATAATACCGGTATACCGATAATCTTTAATACCGATAACCGATAAATACCGATAACCGATAGTTTATTTCCCAAAATTTTGGCAAAGACAAGTGAGAGCACATGTGTTCGTGTTTTGTATGAGAACCGAAACAGGATGCTTCAAAGTGGCAGTTGGTCAATTTGATCCAAAGTCCACATTGTGTGGGCCTCTGATTGTCAGAAGTTGGTGTTCTCTGGACATTTCCTTTCAGGCACAACTGCAAGCAGCTTTTTTTAAAGGTGCAAATACAAATCAAATGAATTATCCCCTGGGTCAGGAAGCGTGTGCTTATATGCACGTGTGGTCTTTTCATCAAAGAAAAAATGCATCATGAGGCCAGATCTGGCCCTCCCTGCTGTTCTGCATGCATTTGTTTGCCTCCAATCTCATGATGGGATGGTCGGTTGGTTGGGAATATTTCACCTGCAGAAACAGAAACACAGATTCTTCATTTGGACAATAATGAGCGCTGCAGCTGGCCACACTGCAGTTCTGTTTGACAAAGGAGGGAACGGAGTTGGGTGATGGGGACTTGGCAGGACTTTCATTTTCACACTGACGTGTGGAGACATTGGGGGAAACTGTTTAGCGGCACCTGCAAGTTGAGACAAATGAAAAACTCTTTGACCAGACAGCCACAATTAAATCAAAAATAATGTATTCTCAGACATCACAAAAATGAAAAAACATACCTCTTTTCAAAACGAATAATTGATGAACTCTTTTTTCGGTAGTATCGGTATCGGAAAAATACCGATATTATCGGAAAAAACCGGAATCGGTATCGGTATCTGTCAGTCCCTAATTTTTTGTCATAAATCGGAATTGCTTCAACACAGAAAAGCCCCAAAATGATGCACTTTGAAATGATGCACTTTGATTGGAAGAACCAAACTAGGCAAGATCATGGTGTGGTCCAATTGACCACCCCTTGGGTGGTTCTGTACAGCACGTACCCAATGGGAGGTTAAGGGTTAATTCTCTGAATTCATTGTGTAAACAAGAAAAAATGCTGTAAAAATGTGGACATTTTCAGAGGGATCGCAGCGTCCAAAATACTGGCTGCTGGCCTCAACTTGGGGTTTCATATCTCTCTCGGTCTCTCTTTCTCTCCAGAATGTGAGCAGAAAAGAGATGATAAGGCATTATCTTTTTTTTCCGCGCCAACTTTTTTCCACTGCTGGACTGGAGATGCTGGGTGCAATAATCCAAACCTAATGTACCTGGCAAACGTTTCAACAAAGGAAGTGGTGCAATCTTGGACTTGTCAATTGGTTCTGGCACTCTGATTTTCGCCTACCAGAGGCAATTGCCAGGGGCAAGGGCCCACCAGATGGATGAGGTCAGATGTGCTGTTGGCGACACACAGACAGCCATTTTTAAATAATTTTTGATTTGTTTAGCGATTTTCTTCTTCAATTTACTTGCTTTCTTTGCTGACACCATCAAGTGAATTCCTTTTAAGAATTCAGTGCCAATCCTATGCAAGAGATGCACCTGATAGTGAGATTCAGTGCCAATCCTATGCGGGAGATGCACTTGACAGTTAGATTCAGTGCCAATCCTATGCAAGAGACGCACCTGATGGTGAGATTCAGTGCCAATCCTATGCGGGAGATGCACTTGACAGTTAGATTCAGTGCCAATCCTATGCGGGAGATGCACCTGATGGTGAGATTCAGTGCCAATCCTATGCGGGAGATGCACTTGACAGTTAGATTCAGTGCCAATCCTATGCGAGAGATGCACGTGATGGTGAGATTCAGTGCCAATCCTATGCGGGAGTTGCACCTGATGGTGAGATTCAGTGCCAATCCTATGTGGGAGATGCACCTGACAGTGGATTCAGTGCCAATCCTATGCGGGAGATGCACCTGACGGTGAGATTCAGTGCCAATCCTATGCGGGAGTTGCACCTGATGGTGAGATTCAGTGCCAATCCTGTGCGGGAGATGCACTTGACAGTTAGATTCAGTGCCAATCCTATGCGAGAGATGCACGTGATGGTGAGATTCAGTGCCAATCACATGTGGGAGACGCATCTGATGGTGAGATTCATTGCCAATCCTATGCGGGAGATGCACCTGACAGTGAGATTCAGTGCCAATCCTATGCGGGAGATGCACCTGACGGTGAGATTCAGTGCCAGTCCCATGCGAGAGATGCACCTGATGGTGAGAGTCAGAGCCAATCCAATGTGGGATACGCACCTGACGGTGGATTCAGTGCCAATCCTATGCGGGAGCGGGGAGATGCACCTGATGCTGAGATTCAGAGCCAATCACATGTGGGAGGGGCACCTGACGGTGAGATTCAGTCCCAATCCTGTGCGGGAGATGTACCTGTTGGTGAGATTCAGTGTCATTCTTATGTGGGAGATGCACCTGATGATTTCAGAGTCAGTCCCGTGCATGCATATTCCCAACGAATTCAATGCTTTTCAGTCATCACGAAACCAACTGATCAATTGCATTGTGAGTAACGGTTATTGATTTAATGATTTAATATACAATGTGTGATCACGAGGATTTCAAAGATCAATGAGATTGTTCATTTTACAGCATCCTAAATTAAACGAAATTCATGATCATGCTCTTATCTGTAAATGTTTGTTGTCTGCTGCTGTCTCCAACCAAAAACAAAAATAATTACGCTGCATACAAACACATCGTGTTTGTTGTGGGAGATTCTGAACAAACATACCCATTCCACAGCAATGGATCAGCTGTTAGGGAACAATAATTGTAATTGAATGGCCAGTACCATAACTTATTGATCTGTCTGTCCCTTTTGGATGTTTTCCACTGTTAGCATGAGAGGAGATGAGAGTGAGGGAGCAAAAGAGAGAAAGCAGAGTGCCCATGCAATGCAATGCAATAAACAGTTGAGCACCTGAAGGCTGCATCAATTACCAAGCCTCCTTCCTTCCTCCAAGGAGTGAGTTGGCCACTCTGTGCTATTGATATCTATATCTATCTGCTGCATAGCTTGATGTGCTAGATTTGCTCATCTGTTGCATGCTTGGCTTGTCGATCTGCATCTGCATCTGCTAGAACTGACACTACTCGTAAGTCCATTTGGAGCGGAGCCCATCACAGCAACAATTGGACTAAAATAAAATATTCGTACACTGAGCTGCTTCAGCTTTACTGCTCTCACACTTCAGCTTCGTCCACTCAAGCTTGTACACTTTGCATTAGAGCACATTCAGCAAGTCCCCTTT
>JASGXE010015296.1:0-11009 GCA_030068105.1 Sinentomon sp. SZTP_YWyxl | reverse complement strand
GATGACTGCTTTTTTGGATGCGAAGAGAGAGAAAAAATAAGGAATTCAAAAAGAACATTTAAATGTGAAAATTATTCGCAGCAAAGACGGGTGTCGGATGCGTGGTACTTCTTTAGAGTGAGGTGGGCATAAAAGAAAGCCTGCTTACGACTGTGAACATTGCTGGGTGAAATGTATTCACACGAAATCCCAAACAATGAAATGCCAAAAGGGATTTCGTACCTATACGAATAGGTACAAGCGCTTTCGCTTTCTGCGTCTGGGCGTGCATGCCAGGCTTTGAGGCGACAATACTTCGCGTGAAAAATCATAACTTTGAAAAGACCTCAAAACGCATGTGCTTGTTTTCTTTTTAAGAAAAATAAGAAGCTACAGGTACCATTTCAAAGTCATCCAGAATGACGAAGATGATTGCAGCCTGGGCGTAGAGCTCGAGATATCGGTGGACAAACTCGGTAGGATTTACTATTTTGAAAAAAAAAAAAACAATGCAAATTCAAGCCACATCTTATTTTCTTCCCAAATTTTCAGTTCATTCCTGTGGGGGCGGCCATTCCTTACCATTCCATACCATTCCTGGTAGGGCAGCGAGTGCCCCCCTGCTTTACGTGAAATGCACCCCAGCAGCACGCTAGCCCCCATTGATGTATGTGATTTTGGCTCGTGCTGGTCCTGGTGGAAAACTTGACTTCAAGAACATGAATATTGCATGAAAATGGGCCCCAAAGTTTAATTTTCTTCAGCAATTGAGCTCCGACCCCAGTCCTCTGCCAGATACTTTGCCCCTTGAAACCCAGGTGGGGCTCCGCCCCAGATCTTAATTACTCGGGGTTCCGCCCCCACACCCCCCAACTGGATCAGTGCCCATCTCCTTCCGTACGGCTTGCCCCCTGCGAAAACCTGAAATGAGGCCCCTGGATTGCTGGTCCGCAGGTTCGAAATTTTCGTGGCTCGCAGCAGGTACATATGTGGCAGATTAGAGGAAAAAAGTTGATGTCTGAAGACGGGAGGGAGCTCAGGAAGGAGGAAGATAGCAGGAAGGGTAAGTTGGTCTTCGTGGTCGCTGTTCTGAAATGAAAATATTTAAGGGAAAAAGTGCCCACCGTGCCCAACTCAAAATTTGGCCCCGGCCAAAGAATTTCATTTTTGAGAAAAAGATGCAGCCAGTGAAAAACCAATGATTGCCACGCCAATATAAGCCATGGGGTTGGATGGAACCTTGTAGAAACAGAACCACAGAAGGCCAAAATGCACTTGCAATAAGAATTGCAGTTGAAGCGTGACCAGAGTGTCTTGAATGGTAAACATTCTTAAACTTTCAAGGCTTAAACATTCAAGGCACTCTGGCGCGACATTTAATCAATCAATCGTTTTGTCGGTTTCAGAGGTGAGGAACAACTGTTGGGATCGAATGAATGAAAGTGAAAGCGTCAAAAAGAATGAATGAATGAGAGTGAATGAATGAGAAAATGAAATCATTCACCTGTTTCATCGGGATGTAGAAATGGAAATGGCAACGAAAGAAAAGTGGAAATTCAGACTCGTGCGCAGTGCATTGTCACCAATTTATCAATCGCATTGCTTCGAGCTGGCTGTGTGTGGTGCCAGAGTGGGTGGCGTGTTTTTTTTGTTTGCAACTGTGCCCATATCAGCTTTTGCGCTGAAAAGGAAAGCGTTGATTGACAGTTTCAATTTGCAGCAGCGGCAGAAAGCGATTGATAGGCCAATATCCATGTGGAGTGCAACAAAGCCACAAGGAGCAAGCATTGGGAAGCAAACGCTGTGTGTTCGACAACTGACAAAATGCAATGCCTGCGCGAAGCATGGACACTGGAAATTCAATTTGAAAAGATACCAAGATGGGAAGAGAGAGAGTGAGAGAGAGTGGGAGAGAGAGAGTGAGAGAGAGTGATAGAGAGAGAGAGAGACGGAGAGCGAGGGAAGATAGGCGAGAGAGGGAGAGGGATACAGGCCTATTAATCCGCCTGAATTAATGCCTGCGAATGATATCGACATTTTCATCCATCATACCCGCCATGCTCTGATACAGCGGGATGGAAGAGTGGTGTAAAAAGTATCTTTCGCAAGGAAATATGACGCAGTTTTCATGACGGACGCCTTTCACCATCAAAATTCATCAATTGGTCAAGGAACAAGTCAGGTTTCATTTACCTCTGTCCAGTCAAGATGTCAACAATGATAAAGAGAAAAAATGGATCGAAGTAAAATTTAAACAGAAAATACGAAATGGAGGACCAACGATTAGACGACAAAAATGATTTGCGAATATAGCCACAATTGTTGCAAGTATCTAGTGTTGACCTATACGAATATTAAGGAACATACCCCTGCCTTTCCAGTTCGAGCTTGTGATTGATGTCGATCTTCTGCTGACTGATCTCATCGGTGGTGGTCTGATGATCACCACTGCCACCACTGCCACCACCAAGACCCAGGTTCAAGGTCAAGGATGGCTTCCTTCGGAATGAAGGAGCAGGTGCCAGTGATGTTGATGACCTTGCTGAACTCAGGTCAGCCGAATCGAACGATCTGGCAAATTCACGATTTATTTGTCCACCCTTGCTGATTGTTGAATGCTGCTGATGATGTTTGATGTTCATGCTGAGCACCTGTTTCAAGAGAGAGAGTGATGAGTAAAATGTAAAATGTTAAAAATGTAAGTTTTTGAGTTACATCTTGTCTTGAGTTGACTGAACCATTTACGAACTGAAGCAAATCAATAGAAAGAGGAGGGAGGACATGGCCATCTGTGCATCTGGCGCATGCAGCGCTGGACAAACTGGAAGTTGTTTGGAGAAGTCATAAACCTTATCAGGTCGGAGTAGCTGGAGGAGCCTTTTTCAAATTGCGTTATTTGCTGGAGTGAAAAATAACTTTGCATTTCGGGCGCGTTTTTACGGGACGCGTTTTTTAAAGAGCGAAATTGAAAGCGTATTTTTATGACGAACACTCGTGTCGGCAGGTTGTCAAAAGCGAAAACACGACGCAGCATCCATTCGCAGCGTTCGAAGAGGAAATGGTGGGAAATGACGTATCTTTCTTCTTAAAATCGCTCGTCATTCCGCCGGCACCCCCTTCGTCCTCCAGAAATAACAAGAATGTTTTAATATTTCGGGCAAAAAGGTGTCTTTGGCCAACACAAACCGCGTTTTTACGTGTTCGCTCATCAGAAGAAATCAGGAGTCTTCTGCATTGTTTTTTTTGTCAATTTTATTTCCAAAAGCGAAGTTCGATTTTCTGTCTGATGCGTGCATAAAAAACCAAACAAAACCGGACGCAAATCTCAACTGAGATCGCCAAGAGCAGAAAGGTGCTCAATTATTATCAAAATGGAGATGGTTCAAATGGAGATCACTGGTCAAAACTCGTCCTGAAACTCGAGTTCTGACATTTTTTTCAGAAATCCAGCATTGGCTATTCAGATCGGCTACTGTAAGTCGCAATAGGGAAAATGGCGTCTATCAGAACCAATTGGATTGTTGTCATCAAATTGAATCGCACAAGACCTTTTCGGATGCGGACGTGCTTTTTTGGAGGAATGCGCAAAAAACAAGGACGCCATATAGTGACGTTCAGTTGAAGTTTAAGGATTAAAGGGAAGTTTCATCATCAAAGCAAAACATGATACTCGTACATTGCACTACAGAGATACATTTTTCTCCATAATGTATTTGGCCTTAGGAGGACATGCATGAAAAATGGCGAAAACCATGGCAAAAAAGGTCTCTGCACGTGGCTCCACGAAATCTCCGGATTTGGTCACGGCACGGTTGCCATTACACATAGCAGAGAGTTTTTTGTCGGCATGTTATTGGATCAAGTTGGATCCGGGATCATCGATCTTCATTTTGACAGAAACTGGGTTTCAGCATGATTATTTTTCCACCTTTTTTGTTGGTCTTGCTGGTGAAAATGAATAAAAAACACCTTCCTATTGTATTCGCATATCCTAAATGTAAGACTTTTCAGTGAGAACACGCACAGCGATCAATCATATAAAGCTATGGGCTATGAGACGGGTTGTCCTTCCGTCAACGCCATTTAGGCCCCCTATTTTAAAATGAAGAGCTCTTCACTCTCAGGGAAAAAAACTGAAACTGTGCGAATGCTTTCGTGTAGGTGAATGCGTCAAGTTGGCCGGATACAAATTGTCTCTGATTTCTTAACAATATGGTGGGATTGCGCTGAATTATTGCACAGTTGTGCAGAGAACCCCATATTTTGTGCAATCCCCAAAAGGAAACTATATCAAAAATAAAATGCCGGCAAGTCGATTTTAAGATTGCCTGCCGATTAGTTTTCTCTGCCTAAACTTGCCTTTTGCTGGTCGTTTATGTTTCGTTTGTGCAGATTTGTGACCACGAGTTTTTGCAACCAAGTTGAGCAACCAAAGGGTGGAATAACTTGACGCCAAGCGTTAACCCGCGTATTTAAGAAATGCCTTGGTACTGATTTGGGCATATCCCGATTTTGCGCGTGTTGAAAAAGTGAAAAAGCAAGCTAATCTAACCGAACCTAACCGGTTTAACTCACTTAACCTGCCCTGACCAAACCTAACCTGAACTAACCTAACCTCTTTTCTTTGTTTATAACGTTTTTCACCGTTTTTGGAGGGTCGGGACAATAACACGTGGTTAGATGGAAAAGTGCCCAAAACGGTATGCATTTCTTTTTTGGCGGCCGGCCAGATGCAAATATGTGTTTATTTTTTGTGCCGAAGCTGACATATTTGCGGGTCATGGTCAATTTTTGTGCTTCGTTTGTGCAGATTTGTGCAGCAAACTCCGTCGTCTGACAGCTGGTCTCGTGTTGTGAGTTGAGAAGGAGACAATGGTGGCAACTGTGAACATATGCGCGAACGCAGAACTCAGATCCGTGGATTTTACAGCTCAGCTCAGCCCATCGAAAAGTCCCATTTGCCTGATCATTGTTAAAACAGAACTGAATTCATTATTACAAACCCCTCCGGACCAATGAGAGTAAAGCAGTTTTGGTTAATGCAAACGCAACAGACGAAACGTACCTACCTATAGAAAAACCATTTTGCGATGCCGTTTTCCAACTTGCTCTTGACAGGAAAATTGTTGTAACTTGCAACCCCGTTGGTGCAGCATTTTTGCAATCATCCTGGCAGAAACGCGACCGACTGCCAAAAGTGTTCGAATAGCTGTTGAGCAAGGAGTTCTTTTGCACGCATTTAACAGTGAAGAAAGGTTGAAATCAGAAGAACATCTGGAAACGGCATCGATTTGGAGGCTTTACGAACAAAGTCATGCTCTATCTGTAACAATCTCCATACCTATGCTGGGCCTTTAAATTTGACAACTGACCGCAATTGCACGAAATCCACATTGCCATACGTAGAACAAGCATGTCTGCTGTTTCATTTTTTGAAATTAGGTGAAACAGAGAACAAGCACGCCAACGAAAACAGGATGCAATCCGTCAAAAATCAGGCACACTTATCCCATCCCATCCTCCAAATTGCGATCGGTCGCTGGAGCATTGGTCAAACGAGTCAAAGTGACCAACAGATTTTCACCTCTGAAGTTGGAAAACAGCGGATCCCTTCTCTTCACAATTTCCATTCCTTCAAAATTTGTTTTTATTCTCTCAGGATTATTTCAAATTTCTCTCGAAAAAAAAAACAATAATTGCCACAGAGAGCTTTGACCATTCGGTGATAAAAAATGTCGAAATTTGAGACAAGAGTGACGGCGGAATTAATTAACTCATCCCACATGCATTTTTCCATTTAACTGTTGCCTCCGGAACTTTTTTCTTTCTTTTTACTTTGTGAAGACAGAAGAAATGAAAGCGCCAGATTTCAACAAAGCGTTCTGGAGGTGTCAGATCCTTGGTCACAAAAGAGGATCTTCAATTTCTGCAGCATAGAGATTTTGCCAAAATCAAAACGGTCGTGATTATTTCACGTACGAATATGAGTATTATGAGTACATTAATTCCGCCGCCGCTATACACTGGCCGCAGTGATGGAAACAAAATAGGTACCTATGCTAAAACCAACCTTCGCTGGAACTCATGGACAGGCACGCTGTTGATTTGACACCTGATTTTCTGTCGAAGATAGCACAATTATTGGTGTTGAATGATGATTTCTGTTGAAGTTGAAGCCTCCTTCGTAATTTTGGCATGTCAAAAGGCAATGTGTTCTGACCATCCGATGTGGTCGTCATTAGTGGGAGGGTTGTTGGCGCTGAAGGGTCGGAGCAGTCAGATTCGGTTGATGTGTCGAGCAGGTGGTGATGATGACTGTTTGACCTGGTTTCTTCCAAGCTCACCTGAGCCGAAAGTCGCCTTTTCAGATTGCTGTTTGTCTGAGGAACAGCAACCGATTCCTGAGGAACTGACTGCGATTCCGGTCGAACTTCGTCGGAGCTGCGTGCTGAACCGGAATAGGGTGACTCGATGGAAATGCCACTGTCCGATCCTTGCTGTTCCACCTGACAACACATGGTCTTCCTTGTGTTCAGCAACGACTTGGAAAGCGGCCTTCTTCGGTATCTGACGAGAACACTTCTGTGGTCACAAACGGAGGGAGAAGCGTGTTTCGTGCATTTTGAGCCACCCTGTGTCTCTTCGATGCGGGTTTTCTGACGAATTGACTCTTGAGCATCAGAATCATTGTGTATCTCAGCGACGCTTACGCCATAGGTGACGTCGTGTGGTTCGAATCCGGAGCGATCGTTGTTATTCACAGCTGATGAATCACCAACCTCCGATCCAGCTGGTTCCTGAGACTTATCCGAAATTGGAGACAGAAGATTTTGAGGACCAGTTATCAAAGATGCTGGTCTGATTGGAAGATTAAGGCTATCACTGTAGGCTGTAAGGGAACTACTGCAACCACTTCGCAGTGAGTCAAGACTCGATACTGACTCAGAGCGAACACTGCTGGATGTCTGACTGGCAACACTCTCATTGCTTGAATATCTAGTCAAAGAATGAGATCTTTCGTGATCTGAGCTTTCACAGAGCCTGAACTTCGGACCCACTGAGGGTTCTGGTGACCGATCTGAGGTTTTTGAGATTTGTTTTGGCGCGTCTTTATGCCGTGTTGCTGGACTAAGGAGCACATCAACTGGAATGTCGCCAGATTGTTGAAGTATATTACGCCCCATTTGAGCTTCGTTGGGGGAATGTTTGCAAACAGGAAGATCGGAAGGAAGTTGATGATCAAATGATCGCGGACAGTTTGTTCGCAAAACGTGTCTGAATCGAGGCACTGTCGGCAGATGTCCTTGGCGAACTGTTTTGTCACTTCCACCACCACTCGCATTCAGGCTAATCTGACGCAGCCCTTGTCTCAAGGCTGAAAGAACACTGTCTTGCTCAAAAAGCGAGCTGCACCGATTGTAGCTCGAACTTGAACTGCGATCGATAGGCCTGGCTCTGCTGGTCACACAGAGAAGGTCTTCTTCGGGTGGATGAATGATTAACCCGGAATAACCCGGTTCACTGGAAGAACTTGTCAAGCTGCAGCTGATTCCGCGCCAATCACCGAGTGACCCACGTGGCGGCATAAGCCCAACTGACGGAATATCGGTCAATGAATGAAGTTCGCTTGCTTCTGGCGGCGCGGTTTCGTTGCAATCATCAACCCCACCATCCTTGTTTACAAAAGCCGTTTCGTATAAACTACGTCGCTCTTTGCTGCGTCGATTACTCATAACAACCAAAAACCGGCTTGCAAGGCAGGAGGGGACGGCTTCTTCATGATGATGACTGTATGTTGGTTGTTGTAACAATAGACGGTGGAGTGACGTGTTCTGGGTCTGGGTCTGGGGATATCTTGTTTACACAATGGGAAGCCTGCTTTCTGGTGGAGTGAATGAAAGTGAAGTGCATTGGTCTGTGAACAGCTGGAGCCTGATATCTCCCTTCAGGTTGAGAGGACGGGTGTTGATGTGGAGCGGTTGTGGTAAAAGACGAATAAACGTCACTCAGGAATGACGTTGCGTTGCGTTGCGTTGCAACGACCTCGACGGCAGGGTCTTTCCGGCTTTCCGCTTTGTGTGAATCAAGTTCGGCGCTGGCGGCTGATGTCAACGGTTTTCCGAGTTGCGGGAGGGAACCCACCGAACTGCGACGTCGATAGCGCTTGGGTGGGGTTGTCAGTTTTCCCGCTCCTGTCCTGTTCGACGGCCAGACACAAATTTACAATCGTGGGTACTGATTCTGCCAAACGGCAACACACTTCCTCTTCATACTCATACTTCCAAGCGACAAAACGCCACTTCCGCACTGCAGCAGCTCATTTCAATTTCATTTCCCTTCTCCTCGCTGCCGTTGCCGTTGCCGTTGATCCACTGATCTAATCCTCTGATATAGCATCCGTTCAGTTCAGTTAGCCCTGATTTAATTTGCACCACTCCCTGTCCCTGTCCCAGTCCCGAATGATGAAGGGGATTATGAGTCGTTTATAAATTTGTCGAAATCGACTCAGATGCCCCGCTCAGCTTTAGGCAGGACACAGGGAAAATGTGGGCTTTGAAAGAGTCTGAATGATTCATAACGTTGATAATATTATAACAATTGTTATGATCTTGCAACCCTTGAAAATCACCCCTCACATGACATGCACAGCGCCTTCAGCCCCTGCAAGAGTAGACGGAGATGGCGAGGGGAGGCAGGGGTTCAGGGATAAACAATCACGTCATCCAACTTTCTGCGCTGCTGTGACGCATCATCCTTTCGTCATCAGAACTTTTTGCTTTTGCTTTCATCCTTTTCCCTTCTCTTTCATTTGGTGTGTGTCATTCTCTCATTGTTGCTGAACAATCAATCCCTCCTCATGACGATGACTCATTCACGTACTCCTGATCTAATCGAACTCATTCAGTAATTGATGTATTCGCAGCACTGCTTTGGGGGTGTCATATCCACCTAAATAATGGCAGTGATGATGGCCATGGACGATCATTCGTCCAGCTTCAAGTATTTCTCGACTGATTCCTTCCTGGAACAAATAAAATAAAGAAAAGTTGCATGTATTTTAAGGTCTAATAATTGGTGTGAGATTCTGATTCTTGAGAAATGCAAAAATTGTGATTGCACACAGAAGCTCAATGCCGTGCTTATCATTTCTTTTTAAAAACAGAACAGATGATTTCCCCATTGTTTGAACAATCAGCATCAATTCATTTGCTAAGTCGGCAACAACAATCCCTCATGCCGACAAACCACCAAAAAGCCACCGAAACCCTTGATCCCAGAAAATACTTTCGAAGTCACTGAAACAGCCGATCCTCCATGGCTGTTGTATGCGAACATGCCTTGGGACGGGACCGGTGACGGGCAGAACGAACTGAGGCAGAAGTGGACTATGGGGCAGAATTTTCGCATTTTTGGGGGCTGATTTTTTATTTCTCCGGTTTAGGTTAGGTCAGGTTAGGTTAAGTTAAGTTAGGACAGATGTAAGCTACCATCTCCATGCTAAAACTCCGTCCAAAACTCCCTCCTTCCTTTGTCCGATTCTACCTCAGTCCACTTCTGCCTCAGTCCAATTCTGCTTCAGTCCGTTCTATCCCAGTCCGCGATCCCTTGGGACTTTTTCTCTTTTTCAGAATTTTGAAGCACGTGGCAATGTCATTCCCAATCAGAAGGCAAAATTTCATTTTTGTATCGAGGTGGAATTTGAACATTTCCGTGAATTTCTTCCTCATCAATATAGGGGGCGTCGCTCCCCGCGCTCCCTCTATAATTTAAGCACTGTCCCAATGTCGCAAGCAGTGGAAAAAGCATCCATCACTTCATAAACCAAATCACAATTGCGTGCCGATGTTGGGAGTTATATTTCCCCGTTCTTTAAATTGCTGAAAAATCATTGCTCAACCTTTCTTTGAAGATCCAAAACACACAGGGGCTACTTGTGCAGGGCCGTAGCCAGCCGAGGGCCCAGGGGGCCGTGGCCCCCCCCGAAATGTTTTGGTTTGTACTAGATATGATCGTGTTGGAGTCAAGAAAGAAACGCAAATGCAACTCCATCATTTCCTTCGATGGAGTTTTTTTGTTTTTGTCTCCGACAAAACACTTCTTCGTCTTCTGTTCCTATGAAAATTTTCCATCACCAAAGTTTCTAGCTTTCCACACATCCATTTAATATGGAGAGTGAGTACACCTGCAGGTTGCGCAAGCGCACTGGCTGCTGGCGGAAGGCAACAGCCCAAAGACATTTTTGCTACTTTTGCAGTGTGAATGGTTAAAAATACGAGGATTTATATTGAAATGTTTAAGAAAGGAAAAATATGAATATGTATTTTTTAATATAACAATTTGGTAATTAACAACCGCATGCCACCATGCTTGTGGGGCAACAAGGTGGCATGTGGTTTTTAAAATTGCTATTTTAAATATCACAGTTGAATGGGATGTTATGACGGCGGTAGTTCACGAAAATCACAAGGATAGCCTAGTGGAAATTTGGCCATGGTAGATGAAGGCAACAACACAGAAAAGTCTGAATCTGGAAATGAAACCTGAAAGTGGCACATTTGAAAAGACAACATTCAAAGACTGGTTTGCAAACAGGGATAGTGGGGAAAAATGCTCAGTTTTTAAAAAATTGAGCATTCTGAGCACCATTTTGAGTTCCATTTTTTTCAAAATTTCTTCCCCTTCGGGGAGGGGTGTCCCCCTCCCCGAACCCCTCCCCGGCGTTGCGCTTCGCGCAACGCATGGTCTGATGGAATAATTCTTTGGCCCTCCCCGAAATAAAATCCTGGCTACGGCCCTGTACTTGTGGAAGGATCTTTGGGCATGTTCTAACTCGGGTCTGGAGCATTTCGTTGTGGGTAGACCGGTCTGGACAGCAACATTGGTATCAACCAGTACAACCACTTCAATTCAAATTTCAATCTCAATCTCAATCTCAATCTCAATCTCAATCTCAATCTCAATCTCAATCTCAATCTCAATCTCAATCTCAATCTCAATCTCAATCTCAATTCATTAAAATTACGTCACAT
>JASGXE010015295.1:0-11289 GCA_030068105.1 Sinentomon sp. SZTP_YWyxl | reverse complement strand
CTGAAGTCACACAAGTTAGGTTCATCGGCATTTGAATGAGCCAAATGTAGGACTCCACTTCATTCATAACCTGCTCTTGCAGTGACATGGCATTGTGTCGTGGGACATGGGACCTTATTCAAATCAACTTGCTAAGCTTAGTAGCTGCTAAACTCCTGCTACCAACCTGCTAGCTTTCATTTTCTTTATTAATCAGCCTGCTAAGTCAGCAGGAGTTAGCAGGATGATGTAGCAGCACCTCCAATCTGGCGAATAAAAGAAAAGTGTGAGGTGTCTCGGACCACCTCGTAAAGTCCTGCTAAGCCTTTCGTTCACGAATCGAGAGTATTTCGCCTGGTTCTTTTTATTTTATTTTCTGTTTTTCTGTTTATTTATCATGTTTGGCTTTATCCATTTCATTGCTGGAGGAGCCGCTTTCATTTTTTTCCAAGAAAACCCTTGGATGATTAAAATCGCAAAATCATGGCTCTAAAAAATACGCACAAAATGTGGGCACATCAGGAAGAAAATTCTGTTCGCGGCAGCGTCGACAGTGTTCTTGATGTGTCATCATTGAGACAACGGCAACAACAAGGACACAAAATTTGTCGTGCAAACTTCCAAATCCACATTTGAAAACTGGTTGAATATTTACAGCTTGGTCAACCAACTTCAACGAAGAATCAATTTTGAAAAATTTTGCATCACCAGGATTTGAACCCGACACCTTTGACTCAGCAGTCTAACGCCCTGACCACTAAACCACAGGTTCCCCTGATTTATTGTAGCCAACATAGGTGACTTGATTCTTTGCCTGCACGCATCTGTTTCAGAGTGTTGAATTTGAATGATGACGTTTGTCCTACTGTCATCCTGCTAGAGGTCTACTTCCAAGCAAAACCGTCCTGTGAAGAAGCTGACTTGGATCTGCATGCTGATTGCTGGGATTTGCATTTCTGCATTCAAATAGCCTCTGTCAGCGATCATCTCTAGTGGCATTTTGGTGGAGGCTTCCCACTGTCAGGGAATCACACAAGAAGTCAGGGGACTGTTAAAAATATGATAGAAGTTGGGGAAAATCACTAATCAGGGATCGTAAGGATCCCAGTGAACCTTAAAATGATCGAAAAATTAGGCCTGTGGCTTTTGAAATTGACGACACTTTTTTTTTTTGGTTCGATAGGGAAATGGATCCGCAAGGGTCACGGAAATAGACCAGCAATGGTCAGGTAAAGACAGGGAAATGAAATTCCGAAAAGTTGTGAGGACCCTGTGCACGAAACAGATATCAGGAGGTCCCTCATGTGATTTGACCTCGGTGTACAACTGAAAGATTGTTTTTTCCACCTTATTTTTTTTTTATCAAATACAGTAGGATGTATATGGGGGTGCGCCGTGGTTGCAGGTTCACGTCCTGCACCCTGTAAGGGAGATCGGTCGGCCGTCTGACGACTAACCGATTCTCCCGACCAAGATAACCACAACCTTCTGTTTGTGTTGTCCTTGTGCCGTTTTTGTGCTGTCTTGTCTCGTCCCCCTCCTTTGGAGTTGCCAGCAATCGGTCAACCTGGAAGGGGTTATTTGTTGCATGCTTTGTGTCACCACAATACTCCACTCACCGCAGGCCGGCTGCGGCCATGAGTATTGCATGGCGCAAATCAAATCAAATAGGCCTTCAGTAGGATGTATATGGATCCATTCTTGGAAACATCATTGCTGCACAACAATAAGGAACACGTTTGGGGGGGGGGGGAGAAGTGTACTGTCAGGGCTTCCATGACATTTGTGGGTGGGGGTCATCAAATGTGCCATGTACCCCATTCTTGCGTAGTTTGTATTTAACCCTGTTCATTGTTCCAAGATCAAGAACAAATTAATTACGTGCAGGTAATATTGACTGTACCGGTGGATGGTGCCCGGTGATGCTGTGCACCTGTGTAGAGTGCCTTGTTACAGAAATATTTCTGACGACAGAAAGCACAAGCAACCTCATGGAGTATCACAGAATTTGCTTCCAAAAAACAAAAAATAAATAAAAAATGGGATTTCTGTAGATGTTTGCAGGTTTATTATGACCCTATAGGGGCAGATTTGCCCAGTTCTGTGATATCATCAAAAGAGGAAAAGCCAACTACACAAATAGATGGATCTTCTTTGTCCTCCATACGAGAAATGGCTTTTTGAAAACATTTTCTTCCTCCATTTGGTGCAACTGCCCTTCGTTTGACCTGTGCAGTTCCTTGGGCTGTAAATGGGGATCTGTAACAGTTTGATCATTTGGAGCTCTCATCAAACAGAACTCCAGCTGTTTATTCTAAGACACTCATCACAGGTTGGCTGAAATCGGAACTTGGCCCTGCCTGCCGTGTTCAATTATCAAAAAACCCTTGGCAAAAAGCAGCCTTTTTCTTCTTTAGGCTGCTGTGACAATTGAAGAATTCGTCCGTGTTTTGAAACTGGATAGTTTCGCTTTGAAGGTCGTCATCTTGCTTTGTGATAAGCTCAATTATGATGATTGCTCTTCTGGCAACCTCCTCTCATTGCTGACTATGTGCATTCAGATATTCAGGTTTGTCTATAGCCAAGAATTTGGAAAATATTTTTATAATTGCTCCAACTTTTCGCTTTTCATTCTGGGTTTGTGTTTTCCAGGTTATTTTTATGAGTCTTTGTGAGCACATTATTTTGTGAGTCACTCCACTACGTTTCGCAAGAATCACTCCTTGTCGAGTACTGAGAGATGAGGAACAAGAGTGGTGATTTCGCTGAAATGTAGAGGTTAGTGACTCGCAATTGAAGGAGAAGCAAAGTGAGTCATTATTAACTCATACTGCAAGACTGATAAGCTCCCCTCAAGACTTCAAACAGGCTTTCTGTTATGTTTTCATGCGTTGCCCTATCGAGATATGTCAGCACAAATGATGGAAGAAGCAGGAAAAAAGAATGCTGAATGCCTTGCAAGTTTTTAAAAATGCAACCTGACACACTTTCCACTCTCAAGGATATTATTTTCCAGCAAAAAAAGGTAAGATCATTATCTGCACAATTTTTTTTTTATTTGAGTCATGCTTTTCTCCATTTATGCAACGCAAAATGTAAAAAAGGCTCATTTCGCGAGCGAGCTGTGCTGCGGATTGGGGTAATTACTTGCTCATGACATGCCACATGCAACACATATCGCCAATTTCTAAATGCATCGCATTACGAACACACAATATCCAGTTAAAATGTGAAAATGTACAGGGTGTTGCTAAACTTTTCAATCCTAACCAGATGATTTTACCTATTATCTTTTTAGAATTAACTTTCATTTTTTCCATTCATGAAACTAACCCCGGGGAGAAGTGTTCCGTTATTGCGCTGATCCGTGGTTGCAGAAAATTTCCTCCATTTACTTCAATGCTAAAAATTGTACCCGCAACTTCGGATTAACACTGTTCCGGAGCACTTCTCCCTGGGGTAAAAGTTCAAAAGAAGACATTGCTGATATTGAAGGAAATAAGTTTGCTTGATTGCAGTCGGCGACTCCTAAAAAGCCTCCATGCAAACGGATTATCACATTTGAGCGCAGGTCAATGAAGTTGGGTGATGCTAGAACCAAATTGAATACCTCTGAGTATGATGAAGAAACTCTCAGGTGGAAGAAGCTTGAATGCTTCTGTATGATTGAAAAATCCCTTCAACAATTTCCATTGTGGCAGAGAGGAGAATTGTCTTCTCAAATCAGCAAGTGGTGTACTACGACAAATCCAAGCTTAGTTTTACGTTAATAAACCAATCCAGTGCACTTAAATGCAGTTACTGCTGCATTAGAGGAAGGAAACAGGAGCAACTTGAATTGGCAGGGTAATGCTAATTTAATTTCAGTGCAAGCAACATAATTTAAAAGCAACTAGGCCTGGGCCATGCTAAATGCATCAGGCCACAGATTTTTTGGGACACCCCACACCTAATTGTTGAAAAATGTTAAAGAAACGCGTCGTCCATTGTCATCCTGATGTCGTTGAGAAGTAGGGGGCATTTCGGCTGGACGGATCCTCTCACCCTCGAAAGTTGCTGAAAAAATATTTGGATATGTTGGCAAAATTTGCATTGTGAAAATGAAAAACAATCACACGCATCCATCACCAAACTT
This sequence comes from Sinentomon sp. SZTP_YWyxl, assembly GCA_030068105.1. Taxonomy (NCBI): domain Eukaryota; kingdom Metazoa; phylum Arthropoda; class Protura; order Sinentomata; family Sinentomidae; genus Sinentomon; species Sinentomon sp. SZTP_YWyxl. The sequence continues at coordinate 7,175 of JASGXE010015295.1, read as the reverse complement.
GGAAATATTAACAGCATAATTGTCAATGATTTTACAAGTTGATTGCGGTAGTTTGTTGCTTCTCAATTTTCCAATCCAACTTGATTCTTCGACTCTGTTGTCCAAGTTCGCTCTCTATTTGCTAACTTGGTTGTTGGCTGTCGAATTCCCAGCTTGATGGTTGTTGGTTCCCAAATTTCCAAATTTGCTTTGGCCGCTTTGGGTTCTCAATTTTCCAACTTGGTTGTTGGTTCCCAATTTCCCAAATTGCTGTTTGTTCTCAATTTTCCACCTTGGATCTGGGTTCCCAATTTTCAAACTTAGTCTTTAGTTGTCAATATTGCCGACTTGGTATTGGTTCTCGATTTGCAAACTTGCCTGGTGATACTCGAAGGTCCAGCTTGGGTGTATAGTAGCCATTTCTGGCAGTAGGCTGCAGCTTGGAGAAAAGTGAAATGAAAGCACTCTCACTTCTCCCACAATGGAACTGGCATCAACCAGAAACGGCCCAGATGTAAAGTCAAACGATATGTGGCAACCACAGCCTGGCCACAATATTTTTCTCATGCATACCATTTTCACATTCCCTATTTATGCACTCCTTCAACCATGCTTTTTACCTGTGCTGCTAACTTGGTTTGTTTTTCTACTGTTCTGTCTAGGTTTGAACTCCCCCTGACTCCTGATACGAGCAGATCTATTGATCCTTCTAAACACACTGAAATCGGACGGCATTTACTGGTTGGAGGAAATCTACTTCTCAGCCATTTGATCAAGTTGGACAGCTTTAAAGCGGTAGGTATTTGTTCTTGGATCGTTTGAGCTAGTACTTGTCGCTTGATTTGGTCAATGTCATGCTGAGAGATATGTGTAGCCATATTCCCCATTGCAACTCACACTCAGGTTTAACTCAATAGCCAATTCAACGGACGGATGCATCTTTCAATGCAACAGTGGAAAAGGAATAAGCGTTGTGCATAGAAATGAAATTTATGCAGCACAAATCCATCACATCAATTGGATTGGTTTATTGAGTTGAACATGAGGGTGAGTTGATCCTGAAGCCATTGATGCCTTTGGTACCAGCTTCCATGATTCTTTCTTCACTGAATTCGTAAACACAAAAGTAATAAATTTTCAATAACATATTCGACATCTGACGCATCCCTTGCGAAAAGCGATGCTGGGTTTTATTTGTGGCTGCTCTGATGTGTCTTTTTGCAACTGGCATTGTGTTTTGTTTAATTAAAAGTAAAAAAGTGCCCATTGTGAGACTTTATGAGAGACATAACTTTTGCCTTTCGTGGTGTCTTTATAACATCTCCTCTCCTGGTCAATTTGGCCACTCGTATAAAAAGATTGGGCTGTGCATCGAACAACTTGGTGAACATGGAAGATTAGTTTAAAATTTTGAAAGAGGTTTCTCTGAAGATGTGGAAATGCTGGATTTGAAAAGAAATGTATTTTTCCGGGCATTGCAAATTAAGCCAAGTGACTTATGGGTTTACCATGTTCAGTTTTTTATTTGGAATGTTTGGCTTGGCATGAACACATGCCATTGATTGGAGTTGTTCTTTTGAGTTGATTCTGCCATTTTGTCATGAACCTCCTGTTATGTAAACATGTGAATCCTTTCATTTTATGGTTGATTTTTTTTCTTTGCACTATGAATTTTCCTTTCTTCCATTTTCAGCTCCTTTTTGAACAAGTCAAGCTATACCAAGAGCAGAAAAACGATTCGGTGGTGAACGATAACAATTGTTTCGCCTTCCTGAAGGTGTTAGTTCAGATATTGGCTCTTTTGCCACGCACAGATGAGGGAATCAAAGCGATGTGGTTGATTCCAAAGGATGAGGAATTTTCATTTCTTCACGGCTTTTTTCGTGTCATCGATTGTTGTATGTTTTCTGTTTTTAATTTTCACTGTTTTTTTTTTTTCACAAAAAAGCAGATTGTTCAAAGCAACCCGACGACACCTTTACACCACTCCTTTCTCCTTAGTTTTCATTACACGTCGCTGCAGTAGGTACCTAAATATTGCCCTAATTTTTTATATTTTGAAAATGTGTCTTAACCATTTTCGTGAATTAGGTTATTCTGCATGTTTCTAATGAGTAAACTGAGTTGACTCATACCCACAGGGATTATTGCACTGCAACCATCCCTTTTATCTTTCGTCCTTCCTCTAATATTGGCTAAAAATACAGGGTGATTTGAAGAGTGGACCGTTTGGCAAATTCACCGTTTGACCATGGCGGGCACTTTTTTGGCTGCCAACTCGTCCACGTGGACAATTTCAATTGCAGTCGACCTCAAAGGTCAAAATGGTTGAAACTTGACAACTGGGACTGGAAGTGCCATGCGGACGTACCCAGTCAGTACCTTTTTGATGTCATAAATTTGGCATCAAGTATAATTCGGACCACCAGAAATGCCACAGGTTGCAGATTTGGGTTGGAAAGAGTTGCATGGCAGAAGCATGGTTCTCCAATGTGCATTGGAATTTCTAGCAACTGCCTTTCCTCTCTGAATGAAGGGCAGCAGCTTTTCAGCCATGTTGGACTTTCTAAACTTTAACTCTTTCGCAATTTCGTGACTATGTACTTACTCGTACAGATAAATTATTTAGGACAGGTTCATGGCTCATTGTTGTTGATCCTTATGCTCATTGTGACTCGTAATTTTTGCAGCCGAAAAGACTGATATGCGGGAAGGTATTGATGGAAATTGAAACTGGCCCCGCAAAAGGTCAGACATGTGTGAATGGGGCAACACCACCAAAATTTCCAAGATGTTTTTTTTAAAGTAAAACATGGTTTGTGGATCCATGCGCATGCACATTCCATTTCCAGGTGCAAAGTTTGAACAATCTTGACCGTTCAACATCACCCGCAACTGGGTTTATACAAATCCATGTACACTTGATGACAGCATAAAGAAATGCCTGAGCAACTTAAATAAATGCCTGAATAGTCTAGAGAAATGCCTGCCGTGGCAAAACGGTCCATTTGCAAACATATTCATCGTCTTTTTTTGTCCAGAATTACGAGAGGAATTGTGGGTGAAGTTGCGTCAACTGTTTCCGAAACACCCCGAAGTGTTGAAGAGTGCATGTCAAATTAAAAAAAAGGCTTGATACCCGAATTGTTTTGCCTACATGTTTTGGAGGCATTTGGAAGGTGGTTCATGAATTGCTCACTATCAGTTTCAGCATTGCAAAAGGCAGGTAGAGGACAGCATTGCTTTTGCAGTCACTTCAAAAAACAATTGCATTAATTTATTTTTCTTCTGAATCCAACCAGTTTTGCATTGGAGAGGTTCTGTCTGGTGTATCTGCTAATCATGGATCTCACCAATTTCCAGAAGTCCTGAAGTAATTTCTAAAGCATCTTGGCCTGGAAAAAAAAAGACATCCACATCACACAACATAACTATATTCAAGTGATCTCTGCAGCAGTTGTTTGATGCAAAGGTTGTCAACTGCTGTTCTCAAGGGAGCATTCTGCCAACCGTTAGCAAAAATAATTACCTTAGAAGACTGCCTTTGCCCAATTTGGACATTGTCATTCCGCATCCCTTCCCGCATTGATACCATTTTTTCTTCATCTTCTTTATTTGCCATCACTTCAGGTCAACCAGAGTTGTGTTTAAATGTGAAAGTTTCTGGTGTGATGATGAATGGGCAGCCAGCCAAGGAGATTAGCCACTTTGAATCCATCACAATTCAACTGTGCACATTTGTAGCCAGTTTGGATGAAGACGAGTTTCAGCACGTAGAAGGCATTTTGTTTGATGTCATTTTCAGCGGCATGATGTGTAGTTTCCTTTTGGCTTGTGATGTTTGCTGTTTCATTGCCAGGTTATTGAGCGATTTGGTATTTTTACGCTTCAGTCGTTGAAATTCATGATGTGTGCGAAAAATCCACTTGCAATTTTGACTTGACACTTGGAACACACATGCATAAAGATTTTTATGCAGCTTTTTGCAACTGATGACATCTCACGTCGAAACTGATTGATGAATTCTCGTCACATTGCATGATATACTTATCCAACCAATCTCTTGATGGACTGCTGCCAATTTGGCAAACCCTTAACCATGACCAGTTGGCTACCTTTTGTGAAAAGGTTTCGCACCGATAGGATTTTTGCCCTTTTCTTTTTTTTTGCCTCATGATGATTGATAAATAATTTGTTCATTTTTATTCGTGTGGAAACAACAATTATTAATGTTTTTATTTTAAAGCCAAGTTTCAGACCCTGAAAAATTGTCAAAAGAGCTGCAATGATGGTGGGAAGAAAAGAGCAAGAACAACTTTTGGTTGTGCCCATTGGCCATTATTTTTGCACGTCACTCACATCAATGCTGTGAGGAAGTCCCTTCACTAATAAAAACAATTCGTGAAGAGACTTCCTCACAATGTCGACATGCGTAACATCATGACATATCTGGGTAATTAATTTTGTTACCCAGAATGTCATGTGGCTCGATGTCTGTCAGTTGGCTCACAAACAAGCGATTTTGCTTTTATTAGAAGTTTGATCCCATTGCATTGTGTCCTTTTAGGATCCACCCAACCTTCGATGTTTCTCTGTTTCACTTTTCTTCTGTGTTTAACCTATTACTACTCTTGACAGGTACGGATCATCTGAATTGTGCCACAGTCAGGTCGACTTTCTGATCACTCAGATCAAGCAACATTCCAATTCCAATGTTACCACTTCAGTTGGTCTTGGAATGGATTTCAGTTCAAGATTGGTGTTTATCCTTTCACGTCTTCTGCCACTGCTGGCAACCAGCAACCAACACCGTGTAATGGAATTGCTGCCATTGGATGAGTATAGGTCACTTTGGTGTAGAATTCTTTCATCGATGCGGCACACCAGTACTGATGTGAAAATGCAGGACCATTTCAGTGATGTGAAAGAGTGCTTGGTGATGTCACTTCTGGAAGAGGCAAATGAGCAGATCAGTGCCTTTTCAGGGGGATGTACATCAGTGAAAAAACTTGTGAGTTGTGTTTCATGTTTTTTTTATTCTAGTTTTTTTGCTCTTGCATATTGCTTTGTTGGGTGTGGGTGGGTAAGGCTTCGGAGTTTCATAGACTGAAGGATGAGGTATGAGGTACCCACTGAGCAACCTGAATTTCCCAGAAAACAAAAGGTAGCAAAGTCGATGCCAGGTAATTTTGCCCATTGTTGATGGTGAATGCAGTTTCCAAACTGACCTGAAATGGCAAAATGTCACAATTTGATGGCCGAACATCAGCTGTATAATTAGATCAGAATTTGTGATTGGTGAGGTGATTGTTTTTCTGCTTGATATAAAACCATTGATAAAATCAAACACCACAGGCAACCCAAAGGGTGTACCTTAGGGACTTCTTTGGGGGCCATTTATTTACCATGGACACATCCTCCAGAAAATGGGTGCTATGTGATGATAAAATTAATAACTCAAAAGGGGCTCATATTCGAGACCGTAATCTTCTAAACGGAGTGTCTGAATGAAGCTTTTCACTGAATCTTCTTAGTAACCTCGTACACTTTGCAAAACGAGAGCTGTGAGTTATCGCTATGGCAACCCGAGTGCTCATTTTGGGGGGCCATATCTGTGAAATGAGGGTGGGTTGGAGCACATTTTTTACTGTTTGTTTCCTGCAGGCACAAGGAACATGTCCTGTTAATTGTAATGTGCCCCACCTTTATGAATCATTCTGTACAAATGGATGAGGCCTTCCAGCCAATTCAATCACTCTGCAGAATAACTCAATTTATTTCAGCTTTCTGCATTGTCCTGCTTACCCCTGCTTCTAGAGCTCATTTTGTGGACTTTGGGGGGCCATATCTGTGAAATGTGGGGTTCGCAGCACATTTTTACTTAACGGTTTGATTTTTGTGGGTACAAGAAATAGGTCCTGTTAATTGTTCCCCACCTTTTTGAATCACCCTACTGACGAATGAGGCCTTCCTGTCAGTTGCAATTACTTTTACATTTGCCAGAATAACTCTTAATTTATTTCAGCTTTCTGCCTTGTCCTGCTTGGCCCTGCTCCTCCCAGTTCCTGCTCCTTCTGGCCATGGAAGAAACCTCATGGAAATTATTCAGTCTGCCGGTGGTATAAAAGTTGTGCTGAAATTGTGGAGAGTAGTTTTCAGATGCCTGAAATCTGACATCAACGCCAAAAACAAGAAAGAGTTGTCAACCATTGCTGCTGCAAATAAACTTTTGCAGTGTGTCTTCAAAATTACTCTTAGCTGCTTTTCTCTGCTGGATATATCACAACAGAATGAGGTCAGTTGAGAGGATTTCGATGCTGACTAACTCTTTTGTTTACTTATGACCTGGGCAACAATGAATGCTCAACAATGTGTTAAAAAAAAAAATCATGTTTGATGATAAAAAGCAAAAAAAAAAAAAAGCAGAAAATATTGCTTGACACTTGGCATTGGGCTTTGGCACACAATAATCCAAGTGTGGTCTGCTCGACCTCATTCCATTAACTCCTGATATTTTGGGAGAGTGGGGGGCTCCTCTGAAGCATGGTTCAACAATGTGAACTGAGGCACATACATGTTTGGGCAAGGCTGGGTATGGTTGCGGAGAAACCAAAAATGCACAAAAACAGGTTTTGTGGCCTGGCAGACCATACCTTGGCAAATGGAGGGTTGAGTGGGGTTCAATCCAAAATGGAAGGTTTTGGCCAAAAATTCGTAATTTTGGTTTTTTTTACCATGATAAATTTTGAAAATTTTTATGCAAAAACCAGAAGTCAACATCTCAATCCATTTTCAAATGAGAGATGTTTTCCGAACAGCAACCAAACACAGGAAATTCACTCTTTTCTCTCCTTTTCGTAAAATGCTTATTACCGCAAATGAGGAGGCGAAATTTTGCACACTTGTGTAGGTTTTCACCACAAATGGATTGACGAGCAAGAATTTTGATGGTTGTTAATCTGTTTACACTTTTGCTACATTCATCAAAAATTCTGGCATCGTAAGGCACCATTTGGAAAGTTTTGGGTCATACAGAGGAGAAATATTGTTCACAAACTACCTTAGCCCAACACCAAACGTGTGCAAGGCAAATTTTGCATTTTTGGGATTTCACAAAACATATTTGTACCCTCAAGATTATCGACTTGCCATTTCTTCTTTTCGGCACCAGGTGAGCGGGGTATTTGTTTTAAAAG
>JASGXE010015294.1:0-10504 GCA_030068105.1 Sinentomon sp. SZTP_YWyxl | reverse complement strand
AGCCCTGACGGTGGGACCATAAAACACCATTACAGTCAGTGGTTTCGATTGGCCCATCGTGCAATTCAGGTCGTGGGCCAAAACATACTGAAATCAATGGCCCACTCAAAATGCTGGAAATATTTTTACTTGGGATGCTCAACTTCATTGTTAAAAGGTATGATGTTGTTTTATTTTCCAGTTTTCCTTCTGGTGTTCACAACCCACTTTTGGCACAGATTATCATTTTTCGGAAAGCGAAAGAAGGACTTCCCTGGGTATTTGACACTGCTGTTGTTGCAACCAATGGCACCACAAAACCTGTCGGCCATGTCAGATAACAGGGGGCACAATGGCCTACCTGATCTTAATTGGACTTGAAATGATTGTGTAACACCCAGTACTCCCAGGTTCAAGTTTACGTGAGCGGCGAGAATGCTGTCGGACGATCAGGTTGTGGAAATCGGCTGCCATGTCTGATTAAAACAATGTCAAATTGAAGTCATTCCAATTGCTGCGGATTGAGCTGTTTGCTGCGATTGCTGTCTGCGATTAATGCTTGTTTGGTTGGTTGCGAGTGAAAAAAGCTGTTCGCTGTTGAGCTCACGAGCCTGAGGTTGGGTGGCCGATCTTGGTGATTTGGAAAATGCGTGAATTTTTGCCTCCACTCTTGGTGATGAAATGTTGGAAATTGCGTGAAATGTTGCGAAAGAACTTGGATTTTGTGGCACCGGAATTTCGATATTCAGAGAACTTTGGTGGAATCGGGAAGTTGGTGGACAAGCGGAGTGTGAAGAAAAATGGAGTTCGTGAAAAACTGTTGGTAACGAGTGCGTTTGAGTTAGTGAATATGAAGGTGCTGTTGGTGCTAATAAAATTTCTTTTCACAGATTTATCTTTCACAGATGAAACAGATTTTACAAAAAAGAAATAAATTATTTTGAGGCTCTAAATTAAATCCATTTGAAGGCACTGGTTTGCCTCTTACTGTTGGAATTGTCCAGGGAGAATCTTGGTATTGGGTTTTCTGGTTCCTCTTGAAGAGGGTAAGTGCATAGTTTGGCTTTCTTATTTATTTTTGTTTCCGAGAAATAAAGTAATTGCAAAAAGGTAAAACAAAGATACAAAAATAATCAGAAAATAACAAAAACAAAAATAACTTGAAACAAATCAAAAATAAAGATCAAAGCTGCTGAACTTTCCAAGTGGTCCAATGATTGATTGCCCGGAAATCAGTTCGGTTCACACACATTTCTTGAAAATATACCTTGAATGAGTAGTGCTGATTGTTGTTTTAACATTGTGTCTCGTGGTGATTTTAAACTGCTTATTTTCATTTTAAAAATATATTTCTTTATTTTAATCATTTTTATCTTTTTACTTTGCCTTGCCTTGATTTTTTACTTTGCCTTGCCTTGATTCCCTTGCCTTGATTTTTGTGAACCCTCACATGGGAGTCAGATGCTGACTCCTACATCACATATTTTGTTGAGGTGCAGGTAGGACAAGTTTCCTATCTACTTTGTCATCAATTATCCTACCATATATTTGTCAATCTGAAAAATCTTGCGAATAGGAAAAAAAAAAAAAAAAAACAAAAAAAAATAAAAAATAAAACTTTCATGCATCTAATTCTCTCTTCCTTTCTTTTTCTCTTCCAACCTGGCAATGATCCAATCATTGCGGTACATGCTTCATCTAGGTTATTCTATGATGCACATCATGTTGCCAATTTAAATTGTGCTTTGGATGCCTGCACTTGTGATTGGGTGCATTTGAATCTGCTATTTTGAAATGGTCCAAATTTCTTCCATCTCATTGGATGGTTTTATTCAACAACTCTGGATATGGGCTTCAATCATTGGACCATTGAGAGGTTGGTTGACATTTTATTTACCTACTTTTGGTGCATGAGGTAATGTGCCGTTTGCATTTTATTGATTGTAAGCAATGTCATTTTCTAAATTTGGTAGAATAAAAAGTAGAAAACAAAAAAAAAAAAAAAAAACTTTGTGTTTTTAGAATTTCTTTTGGTTTTAAGTTTCTTTTTCTTTTTGTTTTAATTTGTTGTTATCTTGTGAATACCATCTCTAATTTAACCATTTTAATGATTTTCAGGAGTTTTACGAGAAAATTGTAGCAAGCTCGAATTTGTCTCAAGTTGACCGTTTTACAGAAAGGCTTTCAGTTTTGTGGGGACATCTTTTCAGTTTTGAGAGGCCTATACTTTCTGGCCACACTCTGAGAGGAGATCTTTGCAGCTATATTTGTGCATTTGAAGGATTTGAAGAGGCAAAAGAATATCAGAGCCAGGGCTAATTTCAGGAAAATTGAGAATGAGGGCAGTGATTTGAGTGCATTGGAAACTTGGAAGGAGTTGAGTGATTTTTATTTCTGCAGCTTAAATAGACAGCGTTAATTACCAGTCTCCTGATTCCGAGCCCTATTTACCATTTCCAAAATTTCAGTTCTTGTGGGGATCCATGCAACATATTCAAGATTGTTGCCATCGTGATTGGCCTTGGTTTGTAGACATTGGACTGGATTCCCTACGTGGAAAATGGTGAATGGCGCCCGACTCATGAAAAAGAGGACATTATGAGTCGCAATGTTGGCACGCGAGGCGCGGATTTGAAAATCACGGAGGAAATTATAATAACAACCCACGAAGACAGGATAATTATGCACCGAGGTCATTCGATAACAGGCAAGAGGCTACCGATAACAGACAAAATGGTTGGAATAGAGGGCGACAGTGGGATAGGTCAGGCTCACCAAACAATCGTGAAAATATGTCATTTAACAATCGAAATCATAATGATACAAGATTTTACAGGAATGGAGGAAATGGACAATGGCAAGGCCATAACAATTCAGACAGGACGAATGAACAGCGAAATTGGCGTCAGCAAAATGAAATTGCCCCTGAAAGACAGGCAATTCAAAACATTACACGCAATGCTGATAGTGGTAACGGCAGGGGTGAACGACGTGAATCTGGTCCGGGAAACGCATAGAGGGTCAAGGCTATCGGGGGTGTCTTGATCAGAGTTCAAAAAAGAAAATGAGAATTACCCCTTTTCAAATGAGCGAGGAGCAGAAGGATAGCGAAAGGAAAAGATACTTTAAATTTTTGTCTGAATTTCTTGTTTGTAATTTTTTCACGAATTGCAGTGATGAAAAAGCCAATGATGAAAAGGCCAATGATGAGCAGACCTTAGGGTTGTCAAGGCGTGTAAGAGTTTCGTCGCATGTGTCACAGATATCTGTTGAGGAAGTTCAGTCCGTAACTTCCACGCATGCCACATTCAATTCGGATGTTTCTGCGGTGACAAAAATCACGATCAAATGCGCTCGAGGAAGTTTCCATTCAGCAGTCCCGTTGGGTATGAAAGGCCAAATTATTGATGCCATGGTTGACACTGGTTCGGGAGTTTCTCTGATTAATGAAGCAACCTTTGTTGATTTGAATTTGGGATTGGATGTTCAAAGGCCTGAAGTTACGCTGTTGTCGGCTTCCAACACGGAATGCGAATATGTTGGAATTGTGGTAATACGAATGTGCATGCATGATGTTGAGCACCCTGGATCTTTGTTTATTGTTAGGCGCTTGCCATTTCCCGTAATTTTTGGACGTGACCTCATCAGAAAATTTAGGTTGGAGCTAAAATTAGTATCGGATGAATATGTGATGAACGGACAAACATTCAAATTCAAATTGGTGAAACCGATTTCTGAACCGAGGGACCGGGATGATTTGAGGGTTGAAATTTTGTCCGAGGATATAGATAGGGCCAGAGAAATGGAGAACAATGAAGAATTGACGAATGTTGAAAATCAAATTTGCATGGAGGATAGAAATGAACATGAGAGAGAAGAATGGGGTGAAGATTTGACAGAAAAGCAGGATCAGCAAATTGCGGCTTTGAGAAGATCTCAGAATTTAGTTGTTAGTTACGTTCAGGCAGAAAGTGGTCGTTTTGATGTTAAGGAGTTATGGCGACCAATGACTATAAATTCAGATGAGTCATATTTAAGGATGGATGGATCGGATTCCGGTGATGAGGATAACAAAGTTGCGGTGAAGCTTGGTGATCAACTTTCAATTGGTGATGCTGAACAATTTCAAGCTTTGGTGGACTCGTTCAGGTACTTGTTTAGAGAAGAAATTGGGTGTCTGCCAGATTTTCCATACAAAATTGAGCTTAAGAAAAATGCAGATCTTAGCAAGATTCGCAGTGTGCCTTATCCTTTGAGCCCTGAGAGAGAGCAGGCTTTACAAGCCATCATTCAAAAATTGTTAGATCAGAACTTGGTTGTAAGATCGATATCTCCCTACACGTCACCGGTGGTTTTACTTGTGAAGGCGAATAGCAAAAAAGATCCAGATAGTCCAAAGAATTTTAGGATGACAGTGAATTTCAAGAAACTGAATGAAATGACCGTTCCAATTTCCACTCCAGTCAGAACCATCCAAAGTATTTTTATGAGATTTGGGAAAGCGAGATTTTTCAGCACTTTGGATATAAGCGATAGCTTTTATAACTTGCCCATTGAGGATGAGAACACGATGAAAATATGCTCCTTCATAACTCCATTTGGCATTTTCAGTCCAAAAAGAATGTTGCAAGGTTTGGTCAATAGTTCAAGTTTCTTTATGGCTGCAATGAATCAGGTGCTTGAAGCACACTCTCAGTACACGATTTGCTACATAGATGATATTTGCATTTTCTCTGAGTCTTTGGAGGAGCATTACCATCATGTTGGCGAAGTGTTCACAACTTTGGAAAACAGTGGAGTGTCCCTGAATAAGAAGTGTGTGATTGCAACCAAAACCATAAACTATTTGGGATTCGTGGTGAGTGAGGGCAAAATCTACCCAAATCAGGACAAAATCGATTGCATTCTTCGAATAAAACCACCAGAAAATATAGCAGCACTGCGTTCATTTCTTGGAGTGGTCACATAAAGGGCGAACGGCGAAAAAGGAAACGAAAAAGACTGCCAGCAAGTGGCCGTGTCCAGTGAACAGACGTAACTCTGCTTTCGAACACCTGCGGTGCGGTTCGATTTTCGTAATCAGCGAGCAATATCTGAAGAGGTTTCAAAAAAGTCAGCGGCGTTCCGTCTGTGTGTGCATGATGCGTCAATAATAAACATCGATTTTAACTTTGTCAAATGCAATCGCAACAGGGTGGGCCGGTGATTCTGCCTGGGCATGAACGATGAGGGCACTGAATTGGGAATGGAGAGGCACATTTTTTTCCCAATCCACTTCCGCATGCGCGTCTCTGATTGGCTGTTGGGAATTCCAGCCAATTTCAACATCCAATTTTCAAAACCAAACTTAACCAAACCTAACCTGACCAAACCTAACCCTATTGCGACCCCAGAAAGAGTTGCGAAGCGGTGGCAAACCTGCCAAATGGCAAAAAGCGGTGGCAATGCAAAAATCGCAAAATTGATGACGTCACAATTTGAGACGACGTGATTGGCTGTTGCGAGCTCCTGGTCCGCGGAAGTGGATTGGAAAAAAAAATTATGCAATGGAGAGGGGAAAAATGCACGTGCTTCTCCTGGCATTTTCGAAAACTTGAAGGGCGGTGCGCTCACAGGCCGGGTCCTGTCCGTCCAGGTAGTTACTGATGACCACGGCTACTGTTCGACATGATCACAAACACTTGCTAGCAGCATTGGTCGTCAGAATGAACGTGGAGATACGCGGGAATGTTGTGAAATGGGTGTGTGCTTTGCAGAGTGAAATGCATCGTTGCGCACTAAGTCAAAATTTCAAAGGTTTGCGACGTTTCTGTCGAAACGATTAAATCTGTCTGGAAAACTGCCATGGCCTGAAGTTGTGATGGCTGTTGAACCTTACCCAATTGCAGGCAGCTCAATCCGAACACCCTGTCATTGCGATGCAGGCACTTGCTCGTTAGCCTTTTGTCATTCCCGATGAAAACAATAAAAACACAATTGTTTTTTTCTCGCACTGAACAACATTGAACGCGTTTGTTGTCGACCGTCCCCGACGTCAGCCACACCAAAAAACAGGTGCGATTATCGTTTCCATTTTCGCCGTTCATCCTTTATTATTCACGCTTCATTCCATGCTATAGTCATTTGATTGAAATGCTAAGCAGGTTTACAAGAGGAAATGTGAAGTTTGTGTGGGATGAGAAAGCAAGTGAGGCATTCACAAAGATCAAAAGCATTTTGGCTGAGAAAATTTCTTTATATTTGCCGGTTCCAGGTAGGCCATACAGGGTGACAACTGATGCCAGTTCTCATGCAATTGCTGGTCTACTTTCACAAATTGATGAAGAAACTCAAGAGGAATACCCAATTGCATTTGTTTCAAAAACATTGAGAAAATATCAACGCAATTGGAGCAGCAATGTCATGGAGCTCTATGCACTTGTAAAGACAGTGGAAAAATTCTCAATGTATTTGGCGGATCATCATTTTGTTTGCGTGACGGATAATTCTTCGATCACGTTTCTGGATTCATACAAGGAATTGACAGGAAAAATTGGCAGATGGATCTGTTATTTGTCATCTTTTAATTTGACTATTGTGCACAGGCCGGGAAAATACAACAAAGTTTTGGATTATTTTAGTCGCGTGGCATTGGTGTCAAAATTAGAAATGGCTGGTCCCGGAAACATTCAGGAGGTTGATCAACCCATTCGGACAAAATATTTCAAATCAAATTACCCCAGAACGGAGCGCTTACAGAAAAATGCAAAATGTTCGGTGGAGGGAGAAGATGGGTCTTTGTTTGTTGGCCTTTTGATGGGCAAAAGCGAATCACACTAAAAGGGCAAAAGCGAATCAGGAGGTTGAACATTCAGGAGGTTGATCAACCCATTCGGACAAAATATTTCAAATCAAATTACCCCAGAACGGAGCGCTTACAGAAAAATGCAAAATGTTCGGTGGAGGGAGAAGATGGGTCTTTGTTTGTTGGCCTTTTGATGGGCAAAAGCGAATCAAACTAAAAGGGCAAAAGCGAATCAAAATCAAAATGAATTGGCGGCATTTGGTGAACGTTTGAGAAAGAAAAGGGTTAATTTTATCCATGATGATGTTTTTGAAAGTGATAATGTTGGGATGGAATCTCTGTTCAAAAATTATATTTTATATTCTTGTTATGCTCATGGGACTAAAAATGATAGCGAAATGTCATTATTTTTGGGATATGATCTTGAAGAAATAAGAAAAGAACAGAAAAAGGATGGATTTTTGAGAAAAATTTATGAAACACTGAAAGGAAAGGATGTGGTTGAGACAGATAAAATAATTGTTAGTGTGCATAAAATGGCAGCCAAATGCGAGATAATTTCAGGAACTGTGTATGTGAAAAACAATGAGGAAAATGGAAAGGTGATTTTGATGCCAAGGAGATTTGCGCGGGATTTCGTTGTTCGATTTCATCAATCTCTTGAGAATGGGCATTTTGGATGGAAAAAGACTTTAGAAAACCTCCGCAAAATTGTTTATTTTGAAAAGATGGCAAGGGATGTCAAAATATTGGTCCAAAGTTGTTTAGTCTGCCAAAGAAATAAAGAGATGAATGTGCGAAAGTTTGGAAAGGCAATGGTGAACACAACTGAGAAAATTTTAGCTCCGCATTGCTCGTGGGCTTTGGACATCGCAGAGTTTCCTTTTAGCGCTAAACGTTGCAAATATTTACTTGTTTGTGTGGAGACTTTTAGTAAATTTTTGGAGTGTTTTGTTATTCGGAAGAACAATTCGGTTACAATGAAAAAACATCAAATAAATGATGTTATCAGCACCAAAACCTTCTGGACATTTCATCACTCCAAAACTAAAACTAGAAAATTGGTGTTGGCTAACGACATGGACCTACGACCTATGAATGCAAAACACAATTCCTCTTCCAAAATTAGTGACTCTTTTGCTAAGGCTGTAGTGGCTTTTCTTAATCCTGTTCAGTCAAATCATGGCACTGCCTACCAAACTGAACACCAACAGTTCATAAGAGATGCTGATATCTTTACCCCTGAGGCAATTGCAGCAACCATCCGCTCATGCAAAAACTCCACTTTGACTTGGTTGATGGGATACCGATGATCTTCTTCAAAAACCATGCTGATGTATTATCCAAGTTTCTTTTGGTCATTTTCTACAACTCCTTGTCAAGTAATATCATTCCAAATGATTGGATGTTGAATATTGTCAAACCCCTTCCTAAGGGTGGATTGCCAGTGTCCCTGACCTCCTTCAGACCAATAAGCCTGATTTGCTCTTCAGCTAAGTTAATGGAGAAAATTGTGGCAGGATATTTACGTAACCTCCTTGAATGTGGGGACTTCTTTAGCAAATTCCAGCATGGTTTTAGATCAGGATTCTCGTGTGAAACACAACTGACTTCTTTCTCACATGATATCATCCAGC
The DNA here is from genome assembly GCA_030068105.1 of Sinentomon sp. SZTP_YWyxl. Lineage (NCBI taxonomy): Eukaryota > Metazoa > Arthropoda > Protura > Sinentomata > Sinentomidae > Sinentomon > Sinentomon sp. SZTP_YWyxl. Next base: position 2,104 of record JASGXE010015294.1, on the reverse strand, counting down.
ACCTTAAAGTAGGCACTCAGGTTGATGCTATCTTCATTGACTTGGTGAAAGCATTTGACAGAGTTTCCATTCCTGTACTTTGTGCAAAATTGGCACAATTGGCCATTCCTGAAAATATTTTCAATTGGATCATAACATTTGTCTCCAACCGAAATTTCCAGGTTCTTCTGAACGGGGAAAAATCAGACTGTCAGGCACTCACTAGCGGTATCCCACAGGGTTCGGTGTGTGGCCCCCTTCTCTTCCTCATCTATATCAATGACATTACCGAAGGTATCGGTTCATGTGTACGATTGTTTGCTGATGACATTGTCTTGTATATAGACCTCTTTTGACACATGATGACTCGCAACTGCTTCAGCTTGACCTTGATACTGTGACTGATTGGTGCAAATCAAACCTCATGGAAATAAACACATCAAAATGAAATGTAATTTCTTTCCACCGCTCTAATAGGGTCACCCTTTGTGATTATACTTCTGGTGGCACTGTTCTCCCAAGACCAGATTCAGTGAAATATTTGGGATTGACCTTCAACAGGAAACTGGATTGGGGCCCATATATCTGCAGCATTGTCAAACGGGCTTCAGTGCAATTAAAATTTCTCATCAGAAATTACTCTTCAGCATCCAGACGTGTAAAGACTATTCTGTACTTTTCCACTGTTAGGTCCTTGCTTGAGTATTCAACTACCACATGGAATCCTCATCTTTCATGTCAAATCGAGAAAGTAGAGGCTGTGCAGAGAAGAGTGGCGAGGTTTGTGTGCGGAATCATTGGCCATTACCCAGTTGTAAGTGTGAGTGGACTTCTTCGGGAATTGGGTTGGGAATCCCTTGAGCTCAGGAGGAAGTTGCATGCTCTTGAGATTCTCAGAAATTGCATCCTTGACAGAGGTGGGTGGGCAGAAACGTGTTTGCATCCAAGTCTAAACACCGGCTCCACAAGAAAATGTAAAAATCTTTCGTTGAAAATCCCTTGCACATTCGGTAACCTGGACAGACACAGTTTCTTTGTTGGCTCTATTTTCCTATGGAATAGTCTAAATCTTACTCCAGACTGCCTTGCAATGAAGGGTCCCGCTTTTCGTGATCATGTCAGGCAGCTGCTTGCGAGGTCTTCACCATGCTCATGATCGATCTTCGAACAGATGGGGATGTGGTACTTTTCTGCTATGATTGTTTCCCTGGACTTGCTTTGATGTATTTTTTTTTTTTTTGAGCCCCAAGGTTTTTCATGTCTTCTTGTTTATTTTGTTTTTCTTGAAAATTTGTTTTTATAAGGTATTCATGTAGGTATTTATTTTTATGTTGGTGTATTTGCAATTTTTTTTTTTTTTTTTTTTATCTTCTCGAACCGACTTTTTGCGTTTGTATTTTGATAACAGAGGTCCTGCCTTCCTTGTTACTCATGGTAGGTACCTACGAAAATAAATGAAGGCAGTGGCCTATTTTTGCATTGTGGTGCGCACTAGATCCATAGATCCAGGCTGCCTATCTGAGTTTTGTATTGCCTATCAGAAATCCCCTCCTCACCCATAAAAAGGTGCTCGTTTGTTTATTGGGCTGCAGTGAACATCTCAACTGTGATTAACTTCAGATCGCAAGTAGGTAGCTCTGTTGATTATGCTGACGAGTTGGACTGGGAGGGTCTACTTACCGCTGCGGCGCGAGAACTCCCAGGTTCGCTCTGACGCATCATCGGTGGAGTTGCTTGCAGGTGAACCTTGTTTGACTGGAAGAAGGCCCATTCATTTTTCAATGCAGTCAGCATCTCGAAGCTTTTTTGTGAGTGGGATCGGGTAATTTTTTGACTGAATTTGTGACTTATCATGTTTGGACATGTGTTTTTGTTTTGGTGACCATGATGTCACTTTTTGTGCAATTTGACGCATAATTTTTTTTCCCAATCCACTTCCGCGGACAGCAGCATCGCAACAGCCAATCACGTCGTCTCAAATTGCGACGTCATCAATTTTGGGGATTTTTGCATTGCCACCGGTTTTTGCCAATTTGGCATGTTTGCCACCGCTTCGCAACTCTTTCAGGGTCACAAAGGGTTAGGTTGGTCAGGTTAGGTTTGGTTAAGGCAGGTTTTGAAATTT
>JASGXE010015293.1:0-11330 GCA_030068105.1 Sinentomon sp. SZTP_YWyxl | reverse complement strand
ACATTCCTCTGTTTCTTTTCAAAATTCCGAATAATTGTAACTGCACTGTTTCAAAACTGAGAGTTTGCCGAACTGACATGACAAGATTTTTGGCGGTTCCCCAAAATGTAGCATTCTTTTGGCTGAGTTTTATCCTCTGCTTTTTACTGGTGGGTTCACTTTTCTCACACACATTCGTATTCACCAAAATGTTTAAAAAAACTCTTCTCGCCACAAGTCTGTAGTCGGTAAACCAAGTTCTTCAGATTTGAATACCGCACAATATGTTTGCATCGGGCTTTCTTGCAGAAACAGCATGTTCCCATTGCTATAATCACACTTCGCTCCAATTCGAAAACAGCTATTGTGCATTCAGAAGAAGGATATATTATTCTTAGCAACCAACAAGGTTATTTGAGGATCATTGTGAATGGAATTCAAATTTACTCAACATAAGTCAGTATGTTGTGTAAACAAGTTTACTCAACTCATCTATCTTCTTCACAAATCATATATTTCAAAAATCCGCAGCATTTTCAAGTTGGCGTGCCTGAACAAATTTAGGCGCGACGCCAACTTACGTATAGAGTGAAATGCCTTTAAGTCTGTCGAGATTGGCTATTCAGTTGAAGCTGAGAGTGAATGTTAATGTGCAACGGCTGAAGTGAGAAGGAGAATGGAGCTGCTGACACTTACTCGTAAAACTCCTCAGGTCATTTAAAGTCCTATTTTTCTTGTGCGTCAGGCTACCGAGCTAGGTATTCATAATGAATGGCGGATAAAGATCCCAAATTTTATTATGTAGGTGCATTTATGGTTTACGCATTTATGCTATACACATCCGAGAACGCATAAGAAAATATTGAGGAGCTTGGTTGAGAACAGCAGGAGTGCAAGAATTGCAATAAGTGATGCCTGATATTTTATGGAGCCGTGAAAATATCGGTCCATTTCCCATTTAATTGAAAACATTCTCTGAATATTAAAGTTCGACTTGAAGTTTGCGAATGGATAAAATTTGATGTGCTCCAAAATGTATTGACAAAAGCCCTAAAAATGTTTATCAGAGTAAGGTGTAAGAACAGTATTTTGTTCATGAATTAGAGGACGTGAAGTAAAGGATGCCCAATATCATGAATGTTCCCCAATTTTTGGGGTCTTGTGGACAATAACTTGCTGCCTACTCTAGAAAATGATCATGTATGGGTATTGTGAATAAACCAATTCTTTTAGACAAGCACAACATTCCGAGTCACCCTGTACCGACCTCAAGCAAGCAGGCCGGGAACAGCCTGTTTCACATTTGCTTCAGCATGCAGCGGCAGCAACAGCGGAGGCAGCGCTGTTTCTTATTTAAAAACTAATTTCCCGTCCCTTTGAAAAATATAAATAATTTAGAGCAGGGGAAAATAAATTAAAAGGGAAAATGCAAAAATATAAATACAAAAGGCGACAAACAGAATTTTGAAGTTGTGTCGCCGCGCGTTCTTTTTAATATAGGAGAGAGAGAGAGGTTTTTTTGGTGGAGAGGTTTTTTGGGAGGTGTTGTTAGGGGAACAAATGTGGATAGCGAATACAGACACTACATGTTTGCTGGCTTTAGTCAGGGGTGCGGTTGGGTGCGTTTCAAAGCTCACAAGAATAAAATTTTCTTGCCTTATAGGGCAGACCGGAAATAGGGTTGCCAGAAAATATGGAAACTATGCTGAAGGAGTTGATGCAGCTGGAATGCATCTGGAAACCCTCGCCTTGACGCAAAATTTTCATTTTATGTTTTTTGATGAACGAAAGTTGACGCGAAAGTTTCTATCACATAATTGGCGCCAAAATAAGAAGTTTGCGGAAAATAATGAGCAATAACCATTAAAAAGCATGCATCACATGCTACGACCTCTTTCTCACGAAAATAATGTGGGTCAATTTTACTTCATTTCCTGAAGCATGAATACACAGGAGAATTTTATTCAATGGAGCGATGCTTCATGAGAGGTTTCGTTAACTCGTTGCTGACAGTAACTCCATGCATCTGAGGAAATTTTTAAGTGTTCCGGAGGCTGGAAATCCAGATATTGGAAACACATACTCAGACATTCAAAATACGCGGGCCATAGGAGATTTTTGTCAGACTTTTGAAGCACGGGGCAATGCTATTCCCCATCTAGTAAGCGCTGTTAAATAAAGGGCGAACGGCGAAAAAGGAAACGAAAAAGACTGCCAGCAAGTGGCCGTGTCCAGTGAACAGACGTAACTCTGCTTTCGAACACCTGCGGTGCGGTTCGATTTCCATAATCAGCGAGCAATATCTGAAGAGTTTTTAAAAAAGTCATCGGCGTTCCGTCTGTGTGTGCATGATGCGTCAATAATAAACATCGATTTTAACTTTGTCAAATGCAATCGCAACAGGGTGGGCCGGTGATTCTGCCTGGGAATGAACGATGAGGGCACTGAATTGGGAATGGAGAGGGACATTTTTTTCCCCAATCCACTTCCGCATGCGCGTCTCTGATTGGCTGTTGGGAATTCCAGCCAATTTCAACGTCCAATTTTCAAAACCAAACTTAACCAAACCTAACCTGACCTAACCTAACCTAACCTGACCTAACCTAACCCTATTGCGACCCCAGAAAGAGCTGCGAAGCGGTAGCAAACCTGCCAAATGGCAAAAAGCGGTGGCAATGCAAAAATCGCAAAATTGATGACGTCACAATTTGAGACGACGTGATTGGCTGTTGCGAGCTCCTGGTCCGCGGAAGTGGATTGGGAAAAAAATTATGCAATGGAGAGGGGCAAAAATGCACGTGCTTCTCCTGGCATTTTCGAAAACTTGAAGGGCGGTGCGCTCACAGGCCGGGTCCTGTCCGTCCAGGTAGTGACTGATGACCACGGCTACTGTTCGACATGATCCCAAACACTTGCTGGCAGCATTGGTCGTCAGAATGAACGTGGAGATACGCGGGAATGTTGTGAAATGGGTGTGTGCTTTGCAGAGTGAAATGCATTGTTGCGCACTAAGTCAAAATTTCAACGGTTTGCGACGTTTCTGTCAAAACGACTAAATCTGTCTGGAAAACTGCCATGGCCTGAAATTGTGATGGCTGTTGAACCTTACCCAATTGCAGGCAGCTCAATCCGAACACCCTGTCATTGCGATGCAGGCACTTACTCGTTAGCCTTTTGTCATTCCCAATGAAAACAATAAAAACACAATTGTTTTTTTCTCGCACTGAACAACATTGAACGCGTTTGTTGTTGACCGTCCCCGACGTCAGCCACACCAAAAAACAGGTGCGATTATCGTTTCCATTTTCGCCGTTCATCCTTTACATTCCTTCATGTAATGTGTTTTGCGGTGCATGCGAAATGGGGAATTACATTGCACCGTGCTTTCAAAAGTCTGAAAAACTCGCCTATGGCCCGGGCATTTAGAATGGCTCCGTATAGTTGGAGATCATGGCCATTATTTGCAAGCTTTTGCAAAAAAGGAGGCCCCGATAGTGGCCACTTTTGCAAACTGAGGGTTTCCAAATTCAAAAAACTTTGCGATCAACATTGAAAATTTGGCCACAGATTAATGGCCTTAAAAGCACCAAATGCCGAAATTGGCATGGTTGCAGTGTTGAAACGTGTGGATGTGCCGGATCCAATCGTCTACAACCTGAACCGCTCTCTGGCTGCCGTTTGCCGATCTCTTGGATTCAAGTTCTGCGACCCGAACTTTGTCGTGACATCCCACTGGTTCAGTCACGACCGAATTCACCTGGATCCATTTGGACTGCATCACTTGGCCAACCTCATTCGAGGCCTTCTATTCAAGATGGCGCCAACGCCGGGTTTCATTGGACACAGTGACTGGAATGGATTCGACCAAATCGCCTGACTGTGTGAGCCAAGCTTTAGCAGATTTTTCAAAAACCGTTTTCCCCATTTAAATTTATTTTAATTGGCATTTTTTGGCTTTTCAAAAAAGGCCTTCCACTTTTCCTATTTCCAAACAAAAAATTTTCCGTCCTTAAATTTCCAAGAAATGGCCTTAAAAAACAAACCAAACCAAAACAGGGATGGAAACGGTGGAATTGCCCGGATCCAATCCAAAATTGAAACCGTTTGGTCCGTTTGGCCGGAATCTCTTGGTTGTTTGGGGCCCGAATTTGCTTAATCCCCTGGATGGTTTTTTTGGAGTCCTTGGAATATTACCTTCTTTAAAAGGCGCCAACGCCGGGTTTCCACTAAAATTCCCAAATCCGCCTGACTTTAAAGCCTTTGCAGAAACAAAAAACCGGTTTTTATTCTTTTTATTTTAAATTGCTTTTTGGCCAAAATGCCTTCCAGCTCTTCCTTCAAAAATAATTTCCGTTATTAACCAAAAATCCGCCCCTGAACCCAAAACAACTTTGGTTTAACGAGGCTTCAATTGGCCCTCCAATTCAAAATTCAAATCTTTGCCAAGGGCGGAACTTGTTGTTTCCTTTGCACCTTTCCGTTGGTTTTTTTGACCGGAAACTTTGGGTTCATTCGGGTTTCCAATCAAAATCCTCCCAATTAATTTCCAAATTTCCGGAAGGACAAAGGGAGAAAACGGTTATTTTTGGGGGTGAAATAGCCTTGCCAAACCTTGTTCCAGTCAATCTTCCCGTAATTCTCAGTGGAAATTTAAATCTTTGGTGCGATTTTTTAAAACCGAAATTTATTTCTCGATGGTTTACTTCCCCTAACCTTGAATCTAAAATTCTTGTTTTTTCAAAGAACAACATTTCAATTTTTTTCTGGGCAAAAATGGCCAAAACCAATTTGTGGGAAATTCCAAAATTATTTTCCCGGAAGGCAGGGAAAAACTTCTGTTTTTGGGGCAAAATGACCATTTTCTTGATAGGTCCTTCCCCTTTCTCTTAAAATTAGTCGGTGGATTTTTGGCCAATGAAATTAATTTTATTTCCCCCTAACCTTGATGTTTCGTTTTTCAATGGGTTTGTTCGATTCACGGGAAAATCCAAAGTAATTTGTAAATTTCAAGCCCAAAATTTGCTGGAAGGAAACCCCCGGCAAATAATTTTCAAAGAATTTCTTTCTTTCCCCTACCAAAGTAAATGGATTTCCTGAATTAATTTTAAATCCCCTCTTCACTGAAGCTGGTATTTGCCAGAACGGAAATAGGTATTGGTTAACAATTAAGGGCCCGGGACTGCCTCAATAAAACCAAGCAATAAAAAAATTTGCTTTCTTTCCCGGAAAATTTCCTTGGCTTCCAACAACAAACCCTCTTCAAGGCTTTTCCGAACGGAAAAGATAGGCAAATTAAGGGCTTTTAGAAAAAATTCCCCCAAGAAAAATTAAATTCACGGGAAAACCTTGGCCAAAAAACTCCCGGCTTTTTGAAAAAGTAGGCAAATTCGTTTTGAAAGGTGGTCCCCCCGGCAAAAGTTCGGAAAGGTTTAAAAACCGAGGCGAAAGTTGGCCCCTCTTTTTGATAAGGTTTTGCAAATTGTTGAAATGATTCCCTTCTAAGGTATTTAAACCTTAATGAAATTTTTGCCAGTTGTATTTCAAATTTGATGTTTCTTCAAGGTTTCTTAATGTTAATTTCCGGTATTTTTGCCCACTCTCCCCTTCCCCGAATCTTATCGGACCAGGTGGCTTGCTTGAATTCTCTTGAACAGAGTAAATCCATTTGTTTATTCTGATAAACAAAAATGGTATTTTTACTCTGTTGAAGAGAATTAACAAGCGCAAGCCACCTGGTCCCGATAAGATCCCTCCTCGATTGCTTAAAGAGTTAGCACCCTCCTTGGCAGTTGCCCAAACTGCCCTAAACAAACTGATTTTTTCTCAAGGGGTAATTCCAGACGATTGGAAAAAGGCAATAATTACCCCAATACCAAAAAAAGGTGGCAAACCCAACAAGTCTGATGGTTATCGTCCTATTTCCCTAACGTCAATTTGCTCAAAACTTTTTGAAAAAATTCTCTGTACGCATATTTCAAGTTATTTGAACAGAAATGGTTTTTTTCATCACAACCAATTTGGATTTAGATCTAAACGATCATGTGAGGCGCAGCTGGTTCTTTTTGTTGATGAGGTTGCCAGGTCACTAGACGGGTGTATACCAATGCATGCAATTTTCCTTGACTTGACCAAGGCTTTCGACATGGTTTCTCATTCCAAACTTATGAAAAAGATTAGCGCCCTGATGTTTCCGCAAAATATCATAGACATAATTTCGTCATTTTTGAGTGGTAGATCCCAGCAGGTATCTGTCCAAGGAGCTTTATCTGGCTCGGCTGCCGTTTGCTCTGGAGTTCCACAGGGAAGTGTAATAGGCCCGCTTCTATTCCTCATTTTCATTAATGATATTGTTGCCCATACATCAAATGCCCGACTTTTTGCAGACGACATAGTAATTTATAGGCCCGTCACCAGCCCACTTGAAAGTGCACTATTGCAATCTGAACTCGATCTCATTTTTTCGTGGTGCGAGACATGGGGCATGCGCATTAATGCGGAGAAGTCCAAAGTTGTCTTGTTTGGAACCCGTGGTCGCAATTCTGATACTAACTACACTATTTCAGGCAAGCCTTTGGAAGTGGTATCAACCTTCACATACCTGGGTGTAACCTTGAGTGATGATCTTTCATGGAGCCCTCATATTTCTTGCATCATTGGCAAGGCCACCGCAAAAATTGGTTATATCATGCGAAATCTAAAGTTAGCTTCCATTAAACAGAAAAAACATGCTTACGTTGCATTGGTGTTGCCAATTTTGGAGTATGCCTGCGCTGCGTGGGATCCCCATAAACGTGGTGATATTGATGCCCTTGAGGTTGTACAGAGACGTGCTCCAAGAGTCATAACCCAAAAATATGGTAGGGAGTTCAGTGTTACTGCTATCCTTAAAGACCTAGATCTTCCAACCCTTGAGAGCCGCCGAAGGATGCACCGTCTTAACCTGTTCAGCGACATTATCACCAGTGATGTCGACTATCCACTTCCCTCTGCTTACAAATTTAAACCACTACAAAGACGTACGGATAATGGTTTAAGTCTCACCATTCCATTATGCAAGAAAAATGTTTTATTCCATTCCATCTTCCCCCGCACAATTACTGATTGGAATAACCTATCCGCCAGCAACTCGTTGATCTGTAATTCGCTTGCTCGTATGTCTCGCACCTCGATCCGCATGCCTTCTTAGACCAACCCTCACTTTGACCTTTTCGTAGAATTAGGATTTTATATTGTGACTTATTTTTTTTAAACTCTTTTGACTATGCTTTGCGTACTTCCAATGTTTGTGCTGTTACAGTGCCTAACCAATTGCCACTGTTTTTGTGAATAAATAATAATAATAAATAAAATAGATTTGTACCCAATGAAACTTTCGCTGTTGCAAGTTTATATTTTGGCGAGAGTTTTACCACATGGGCAACACTAAGGGGTTTGCCCCCCTCGGCCATCGGCCGCGAACTCTCTTTTGCCGCTGCGCTCCGAAGATGGCCGCAACGTGGCCCCGTCCTCCTCCATCTGATTGGTTTCCGGCGTTCTGAAAGTTATGGCTCGATATTTGCGACGGATTGCACTCCAGGTTATGCAGTTTTCGGACTTGTTTATCTTGTATTTTAATTGCCGTTTTAACACGCCTGTAAAACTCAACGGCATGACTCTACGGCACTCTCCTGGTTATTTTGTGATGCATGCACATGTCTCAGTCACTTTGCTCAACTTGCTATCTTTTTGAGTCGACATGCATTGTGTATGTGTCATCCTTGATCTGCTCCCATTCGATTCGTGGTTGCTTTCTTTGCTGGGTAACTATGGTAGACCCACAAATGTGTTGTATTCGGCCACTTCCCCCAACTGCTCATGTCTTCCTTGGCGATATCTAAGTGGATTTCTCAAAGATTTGCCTTTGGTGACACGCTGTTTTGTCAACAGATATTTGCCCAGGAATTGTGGTAGTTCATATGGGCCGCCCTAAAATGGTTCTGTTTGTAGAGTGCCAAAACCGCACGATGTGCTGCAGCTGCGGTGCATACGATCAGGTAGTGCCTTGCGTGGTCATTGACCACCCATTTTTTGGATGAAAATAAAGTCAAGTGCCTTTTATCAAGTCAAGTCATGGCTTTCAGACTGGGACTGGAGTGCAAACAGCTGGACGAAAGAACTAACAGTCCGACGATAATCAGAAGTCGTCAGCGGCGAAGAAGTGTTCTACGGGCTCTATCCAGTGGCTTGGAGTGCACCACTCCTCTGCCTGGGAAGTCAGGATCCCACCCAGGATTGGGCATGGTGAGGCAGCTCTTGGTTTCAGGGCCACCTCAGAATCCTCGCCTGGAATGGGTAAATATGAAGGGTGGCTCTCCAAGCACCCACCCCCGAGTCTGGGACTGACCGTCAAAACCGCTTCATAACAGTGTTGGTCGATGAGTGGGGCGAAAGGCTGAAGGCTGCCTCAGAGACCCCAGTCTATCCCTCAAAATGCACACGGATACGTTCGCTTTTTGATTCTCCGCGCATTTTCAATTAAAAGAAACTGTTTCAATAAAAATTAAAAATTTCCCTTTCTGCCGCCAACCCTGCCCGGGCTGCGAATTTCAATTCTGCATATTGATTTGGGTATGGGTAATCCTGCTTTTGCGCGTGGCCAAAAAGTGAAAATCAAAGCTAACCCAACCTAACCAATTGACAATTTTTGTGACATTTTATTGATAATTTTATACCTCACTTATCCAGCCAAAGAAAAGATTTGGCCCACGTGTGTTGCAACTACTCCTTTGGTCCATTATATCTTGAAGTTTTAATCAATTGGATTAAAACATTTGATTTTGATTTAAGATTTAAGAAGAATCACTGTATTTACATTTTTCTATTTACAACACGGATTTCGGGAAATCACAAGTTTCACAAAAGTCTGAATTTACAATCAAGATAAGTCGTTAGGTTAACACGAACATGTTGTACATCATTTGATGGTGTTTCACCTATGGAAAGTTCATCGATGGAACGAAGTCCCAATCAATTTGGCTAAGTTCTGAAAGAACATAAATGACTTTTAAGAAGGTAATTTGTCCATTTCCACTTAACTTTTGCCTTTGAAGAGTAGGCTGATTGTTGATGTTCCAATCCAACATCTTTCCAACAGACTACAGGCTTGACAGGATGAGTCCAGGTTTGACACAACTTTCGACAGTCTAGATTCGGAGCCGATCTAACGCCCTTTTCAGTTTATCTGCCTAGTTGTTTTCCTGGTTCGACTTATCCCCGTGGCTAGGAGTCGTCAGACATGTTGAGAATTTTGGGTGTCATCAAAAACTGCAAGAAAGCATGGAGGGACACAATGTAGTGACCCATTGACGGCAGTCCAAAACCCAAGGTGGACATGCTCGTCAACAAAAGTTATCTGCTCCACTCAGCACAGAAAGATTTGATGTTTGAAAAGTGGTCACAATAAGTTGAGCTTTCATCACGTCACTGGGCTCAAACTGTTCACTTCAAGAGTGCATTCTCAAAGTTAGGATCAAGGAGGTTAAACTCAAGAGAGATAGAATTGTTCAAAAACCAGGCTTTCAGAAAGGTAAATTTATGCCAGGCATAATTAATGTTCAATTGAAAGGTTTCAAAACAGTAAATTGTTGACAAACAATATCAGGTACTGACCACTTGTTGAGATGGGCATAGACTGAGCCAGAAGTACTTAATCTGAATTGATTTAGGGATTGAGGTGATCACCTTTGTACAAAAATCACTGAAAATGTTTGGCAAAATATTTCACTGAAATATTCTCAGTAATTTTTCAGTTAATTGATTCCTGATTTTGGAAATTTTTGGAGAGTCTCCAATATGTTGCACTGAACGAAACATGGGAAGTTTTTGTTTCATTTAACCACAGAGAAGTCACTGACTTACCTCCTTAGAGAGTGTATAATACCCTATGGTCTGTATGGGGTTAAATGGGAGTATCCCCACCCCGCCCACTCCCCCACGGGTACCTCCCCACCACCCACAAGTCTTTTCAGTCTGTATGGACCCAGACGGGAGCTCCGATGTACAGTGCAACCCAGAAATGTGCGTATTGCTGCGAACTATTATCTATTGGCCGCTGTGGAAATTGCGCTGGAAATATTAAGGCCACGCACGTTGATGACCGTGTGTTGGGGCATGCGGGGAGCGCGCTCTTCCGCAGGGGCCCTCGCCCTTCCGCCGGGAGCCTCGCCCTTCAGCGTGAAATCTGTGTGAAGCAATCAAAGACGCAATCAACGCGATCATCGGGCGTTCCGGACATTCCTTCAGACTGTGACAAAGGGTATAGCGCTTCGGCCGTACAGGGTGCTTTAAACATTTTGAGTTTGGATTTCGAACAATATACTTGTTCGTCACCTTTACATCTCGACTCATTGCCAAAATGTAAAGGTGCAGCCCATTTCCACACCACGTATTGACGTAGGGCTGGTGGCGCATTTTTTTTATCGTGGTATCCCCAATAGGTATAATCCACGTCCGACGTACAATAAAGCTTGTACGTCGGAAAAAATATTTTTGCGTTGTTCAGCATCTGCTCCCCTTGCAGCCCCGTCGTCTCCATGGTCTCGAGATCTTACCCTGGGGAAACTAAAACATATCGAGCTCCGCTCTCCCAGCGACCCATTAATACGAGTATATCAGCTCGCATTCAAAATAGTGATGGGCAAGACCAGCGACCTGAGGGCACAACGCTCGACGACTTGATTTTTTTTGTATTTTTTTTTATTTTTAATTTTTATTGGATTTTTTTTATTTTTTGCCCAAAAGGAAAAGAAAAGGAAAATGCCACAATTTTATCCACACTCCCCGACATCTACAAAAACTCACAAACTCAAAAACCACAACAATGAAACATGTTTGGAACGACGATCATTACAGTTCAAGCGTTGCTCTCCAGAGCAGGATCCCAGCATCAGTTGGATCTGAAGCTCTATACCATCGAAAAGACCAAAAGGTCTGTTCGCAACAGTCAAGACAATGCATTGCAACTCTCTGTGGGAGATATTCTAGGATAGCCGTGGATGCGAATAAAGAAAACGAAAGTTTCCAAGACCCGCCCGACCCACATCGGTACAAGTCCGGAATGCGTATCCGCATGTTGTTCATCATTTTTGTGGAATACAAATTCAAAATTCCAGCGATCAGAGATCGCTCTATGGTAATTGTTCGACGTGCACGCAGGTATAATGTGACCGTGAATACACCCTTAAGGTGCGGCGCAGTACAGCCACGGTTCATGGTCCACACTGTCCGAGCTCCACGGTCACCACTCCCCTATGTGAATACGCCAATTACGTGGCGCTCTGCACGTCACACATGACTGGGTTCTTCAGGGGAAT
>JASGXE010015292.1:0-10633 GCA_030068105.1 Sinentomon sp. SZTP_YWyxl | reverse complement strand
ATAATATCGTGACTAATTTCCGGAAGTGGAAGTGTTGATGGTGTTTGTAGAGAGCGGGCTATCACAAACGCGGTGCGCGTTCTGAGATCCCACAGCAAGATTGGTGCGAACAGCAACGCGGCTGGCTCACGTCGACGGAGCATATCGGTGAGAAGATCGCTGGTCGGAGCAATATCCGTTCGGTTGGGCCGAAATCGACCTTGCTCAATGGGAAATCCGTGGGAATTGGAAATTAATTGGACTGGCCTTGCTGTTTTTGCCTGACCTATAATGGGTCTCTAATTCCTTGGTTCTGCTGTCTCTCGATTTAGGATTACCCTACTGCTCAAAGCGAAAAGGCTCGTTTTCAATGGTGGATACAGGGTGTCCCGGACAACCACATGTCGGACTGTTACACGAGACCATTGCGAGTCGATAACGTGGAGTTAATTTCCGCTCCACTGTGGCTTTGACAGCAGTCAACTTTCAAAGGAGAAGAAACTGGGCATAAAATATACAGTCAATTGCCCACTTGACAAAGCCTCAAGCTGGTCGAATTTTATGACAACGTCTCAGGATCCTCGCTCTCCCATGTCGTCAGGTGACAAAAACTGTGAAGCAGAGTGAGGCGCATTCGATGAATGAACGTCGTGGCCGAAAACAGAACAGATGGATGAATGATTTCCATGAATGACATGCAGATATGGCTGAGTGAAGTCCGGCTTCTCAGGAGAACCTTGGAAAAAACCTTCATTGCCAAACAAGGTCCTTGAAACCTGAGCAATTTGAGAACCTCTTCTTGATAATAGTTCTAGTCTTTGAGGGACTCCGTCTCACAAACCCCTGCCGCTTGGAAATCTGCATGGAAGTGCCACGGAAAACCTCACTTTTGTGGTCTCTGGCCACAAAAGGTGAGGTTTGCCACAATGGGATGCTCATGGGCGCCACCTTCTGTCTCCAAAGAAAGCTTTCAATACCTTGAAAAGCCTTGTGAAACCCTTGAAGTAGCCTGAGCCTCGCAAATGGTTTCCAAAAATCGCTGTGAAAACAGTGGAAGTCAGTTTGCAACACTCAAGGAAATCATTCACTGTTGTGTTCCTGTTTTCAGGGGGCGATCAATTCGAATGCGCCACGGTACTTTCAGCATTTTGTTTTCGTGATTTCGACGTTGCGGGAGCGTGAGGCTCCTGAAACGTTCCGACTGACATACATTCTCTGTAGATTCGCTGTATTTCGAGCAACGGAATCGTTATCAAGAAATGTCAGATCCTCGTGGCGCAGTGGTTGGCGCGTCGGACTCGTCATCTGATGCAGTGTTTCTTGAACTTTTGAAGCAAAAATCTCGTATGTATGTCCCGACCGGGATTCGAACCCGCAACCATGCATCAGATTCTGGTGCATGGTTGCGGGTTCGAATCCCGGTCGGGACATACGAGATTTTCCGTGGCACAAATCGTGTGTGTGCATTCTACTTTTAGTCCTTCGGATAGGACTTAAAGGAGGCGACGATTATGGGGCATTGTTCTCCTTGCGAGCAACAAGGTTGAGATCCAGCCAATGGCCGTATGCAACCTTTCCTTCAACCCCCATTCAAAAAGAATTGGAACATTGGGAGGAAGTTGCCCGATGCTGATCTTGTTTTGTGCGACCCGTTTGGTGAAACTCTTGCCATGTGCAGGAAGGGAAATTTTGATTTTTGGTTCCACCTGTACTTTCCTTGTGGAAACCGATCTTCACACAGCTTGTGCGTCTTGGTCACGTTTTGACACGTTACCGCAGACACCGAATATATCCAGTAACTTCATGCGTCTCTGGTCTCCATTGCCATAAAAGCCAATTCTGTGCGCATCAGCTGGATCAAAAATAGGCTCCGCAATAATCGACTCAACCAACTAAATTACAAGTCACGTTTTCGTCTTTTTCAATAGTTTTGGTTGTAATTTCGAGTGTTTACTGGATAATTCCCATTTACCACCACCACGATGGATATGGGCAATGAAGAATGGCCCTACTCTTGATTTCGAGTAATTTGCTTCAGCGCCCATTTGCATTTGGCCTAAATGGGGTGGGTCAGCTGATGTGGGTCACTGAAAGCTGAGTTCGCTCCTTCCAACAAGATGGATTGAGATCCTCATGTGGTTTTCCCAGCCAAGTATGGATGATACAGTGATTGAAATGCGGGAGTTCTTGGCGGGCTCAACTCCATTATTTTCCAAGGGAGTTGAGCGAGTACGAGTTAAGGGGCGATTTTCTGCGATGATCACCGAGGCAAAGCAATATCAACCTCGCAGAGGCAGTTAATTTTTTTCTTACTTGGAGAAAATGGCGAAAACTTATCTCGCAACTCGGAGTTACTTTTAACCACGCATTGGCCGCTCGACTGTTTGAGTTAATCAACTTTAGTTGATTAACTCAAAGTTCCTGGGCTTGCTGACCATGAGTCGGTGCTTCTCAGCATCCCAAACACGATTCCTGCTGCAATAAAAAAACAATTTTTTTTTCAAAAAATTACTCTGCAGTCAATTGGCAAAATCTCAACGCATTCCTGAAAACGAACCCACTCTTCTCACCTGCCAATATTAGGACACGCAGTGTAAATGATGTGTGGCAGACTATTAAAGGGACACTTATCAGCTGCCTTGACAGAATTCCAAATCGTAAGAAAAAAGTCCTCAATGTCAAATTTCCTTGGGTTAATCATAAACTTAAAATGCTATTTGTAAAAAAGAGAAAACTGCATGCCAAATGCAAAAGATCTACAGGTACTCGTCCCCTGGAACAATATGAAGTCATAAAGGCAAAGTGTACTTCTTTGAACCGATCCCTTTTCGATGACTACATTAAGAAAGCCATTGGCAGCAACTATTCACGAGATTTTTGGGCTTATTTAAAATCTCTGAGAAAAACCAGCAGCCCTCGTACTCTTCTTGACCATAATAATTGCACTGTCAGTGATCCAATGACCATTGCTACATTGTTTATTGATTATTTTTCTTCTGTCTATTTAAATCGCAATTCATTTCTCGCTCACATGGACTGCAGCAGCAGTAACAGAGGAGTTGTCCAGCCGCTTCCGTCATCCCTGCGTTTTTCAAAACTTCAACGTAGCCTGTAACTTAAGCAGTGTGCAAAAACTTTTCTCCAAGCTTGACGTTAAAAAGCCAGCTGGTCCTGATGGACTCCCAGTTCGTTTTTTGAAAGAGTTAGCGCCATCTCTCTCTTCCCCTTTTTGTGCTCTTTTCAATCATATTTTATCTTCTGGCGAAATACCAAATGATTGGAAACAGGCGTTAATTACGCCCATCCCCAAAAAAGGTAGCGATCCACACAAACCTGATGGATATAGACCAATTTCGATCACTTGCATTTCATCCAAAATGTTTGAACGCATCATTGCCGATAAAATTGAGACATTTCTCGACTCTATTTCCTTTTTTCATCCCAACCAATTCGGTTTCCGACGTAAAATGTCTTGTGAAATGCAATTAGTCCTCTTTACGGACGATTTAGCCCACTCGCTTGATGCCGGTATCCCAGTCGATGCAATTTTCCTTGACCTAGCAAAGGCCTTCGACCTTGTCCCACATAATAAACTAATTGCCAAAATGCAGACCCAAGGTTTCCCATTAAATTTAGTCAACGTAGTTAAGTCCTTCTTGACAAACCGGACCCAACAAGTTTCATTCTCTGGAGTAGTCTCTCAACCCAGTGTGGTTCCATCTGGAGTTCCTCAAGGAAGCGTTTTGGGGCCCCTTCTTTTTCTAATTTATATAAATGACATTGCTGAACACCTTTCTTCATCAGCACGAATGTACGCTGATGATATTGTAATCTACAAATCCATAACTCAAGCCTCAGATCTCGACACTCTCTCTTTTGATCTTGCTGCAGTCCAATGCTGGTGCGACCACTGGAGTATGACCATCAATACCAACAAAACATTTGTGATGCGTTTTGAAGGAAAAAACCGCCCCGGTTCCCTTCCTCCCCCGTTGTATAAATTGGGGTCTTCGACCTTAGAAATTGTGAATTCAATTAAATACCTTGGTATCCACTTCAAAAATAATCTTAGTTGGACAGAGCATATTTACCGTACCATTAAAAAGGCTTCTGCTACTCTGGGTTATGTGTCCAGGAACCTTAGGGATGCCTCTGTTCATGTGAGAAAGCATGCCTACTTAACCCTTATACTTCCTTTGTTAGAGTACTCGTGCGCAGTGTGGGATCCTGCTAAGAAGTCAGACATTAATGCCCTAGAAAATTTTCAGCGCCGCGCAGCCAGGATTATTTCCGCTAAATACGATGCTCGAATTAGCTGCACAGGTATTTTGAGAGACCTTGATTTACCTACGCTTGCATCCCGTCGCAAAAAACGTAGGCTTAATCTGCTGGGTGAGTTTGTCTCTTGTAGCCTAAAATCTTCTCTGCCTTGTGCCTACTCATTAAAGCCAACCCAACGTCGAACTGACAATGGCCTGAGCCTTCAACATAGTTTATGCAAACGCAACATTCTAGCCCATTCTTTTTTCCCCCGAACTATCCTCGACTGGAATGGTCTTCGGTCTGATTCGCCCACAATCCTTTATTTTCTTCGTCGGATGCCAGCAGATCGCACCAGCTAAAATTGATGCCACAGGCCTACGGGCCTTTTATGTTTGTCTGTTTTTATGTAAGAGTGCTGTTTATCAGCGTATAATTGTCTTTTTCTTTTTTTTCATGACTGTTTGTCCTTGTGTTGTCCACCCTCCACCACTCTATTTGTGGAGGTGCGATTGAAATAAATAAATAAATAAAATAAATAAAACTCCCTGAGTTTGACATGATTGCACCAACTCCCTCGAGATTTTGTCATAAAATTATCTTTTGGAAAGAGCCCGTTTACTTCAGTTCAAGCACCTTGAGACGAATTGGCTGGAAATTTCTGTAAGTGACAGGTGTCTGTCTTTGGCGCATGGAAGCTGATGCTTGTGTATTTTCTTCGCTGGGACATTTGATGATGTTTCAGTTTGATGGACAGAATTTACTGAGGGACAGACGTCTTTCATCAGAAGGTTTTATGGTTATGGAGGCTGTTAGTGAATCATTCGTCGGTGATTTTCCGACTCGAACTTGAACACAAGTGAAGACTTCTTGATCTTTCTTCAGTCAGCAGATTCAGAAAATTGTGCAACGAACACACACTTGAATTGATTTCCAGTGTCTGACAATAAGACACGCTTCAGGATTATGTATTTATGGATCAATGATGTTTGAAAATTGCATTTGCGTTCGTGCATCAGCAAAAATTTGATAATCTTAGATTTCTTATGGAGAGCGTCCCGCGCAAGAATTTCGTTGCCTTTCCAAAACGCCTTTATTCATTGTTTGCCTGATGGGACTCCGGCTTTTGGGCGGCTAAACGGGCTTGAATACTGAAGAGAGATTATCGGAAGCGTTCCTTTCGGAACGTTTTTGGAACACGTAATGTGTTCTTGGGAGGCGATTTTCCTGTCAAAAATTTGGAACCACACACGCGATTTGGAACGCGTGGTGTTCCAAAATTTTTTTGTGTTCGAAATTTGTGACATAGAAATAGTGTTCCAAGAACACACAAAAGGTTCATGTTCCAAAGACGTTCCGAAAGGAACGATTCCATCTGGTTCTGCATCAAAAATAGATGGTGTTCCAGCGGAAACTCCGACGTTAGAGTGTGCGTGGAAACCGATTTATGTCCTGCCATATGTCCGGCTTTTCCACGGAATTTTGGTGCACTTGTGGCCTGGCAATGTTTTGCGTGTATTTTTTGAAAATGCCACCCCGGGTCTTGGGAATTCTGTGGGGGGATCAACAATTCCAGACTGGTGACTGTACTAAAAGCAAATACACCGAACCTAATCTCTTTGAACCAAGACCACATGGCAAAATGAGGGAGAGCGCTTCACGGCTCCCAGAAGAATCCAGAGGTAGACTGCTGCGTTGCGTACAGTATTCTATCAGTGCGTTTTCCGAGAGAAATTTATATACCCCCACAGAAAACCCAGAACCCGTGACCCCTTGTTGCTTCCAGTGCATCAAAGTCAATGGAAAATGTGGCAAATAGCATGTTCCTCTACAGATAAAGTTGGACGCGGGCTTCTCAGCCAGGTGAGTCAGGTCAAGATTTATATGCGTTTTTCTTTTATGGTCTTCTGACTTATTCCGACGCTTGACTGAGGCTGCTGTCATGCCTGTCAGGCCATCAAATTCGATTTTTTTCCTCTCCTTTTCGGTCAGGCGGGATGAAGGTTCGAATTTTTTGTGACGATACCTTGGATCTTGGATCTCACGTCATTAAAACAGCGCTCAGCATCTCCCATGGCTCTGTTTTTTTTTTTTTTTAATGTGATTTGGAAGATGGAAGAAAGCCCTTAAGCGTAAAATTATATGCTTTGTGTGTTTGGTTCTTTCCAGCCATTCTTGGTTGATGCGGTCCTTGAAGCTCTCATCCGAAACCGCTTTTCCCGTTTTTTTTTTATCGTTTTTATCATTTTTATTCCGGTTTTCTTTGGTCTTTTTTGTTCCGACGTTTGTTATCTCGGTCAGTCAGCGGTTGGTTTCGGGCCGTTTCTTCCAGCAGAGCCGAGGGCCCCAAAAGAAACCAGGCCAACTCGCCTGTCATTATCAGCTGGTTAAGCGGGCTTCTATTGGGGTTTTAATGGGTCTGGAAATTGGTTCAAAGAGCGATTCCGCCCTGTGCTGGCGTTTGTACAGGGTGAATGCGAGATCAAGTTCAGCTTCGCGCTTTTAAGCAACATTTTGTGTTTCTCCGCGGGGCCATGACCCTCTTCTGAAAAAGATCCAGAAATGTTGGCATGAAACGTTCAAACCATTTTTTTTTTCTTGAAGACCATGAAGTTGGACGAAGTTACCTATCAGTGGGTCCTGCTCGGAAAATGGCCTGCAAAGCTTATCCTGCACTTTCCTGCTGGAGAACTTGCCTGCTCCCTTCGGGCCCTCTATTTCTCCTTGTTCGCCCTCAATTTCTACCTGTTCAGAATTGTTTCCCCTCGGTTTACATTCACCATTGTCCGACCAATTCCCCATTGTTTCCCTGCGGCTTCCTCTCTTCGTGCTGCCCGTGTCTGAATGCTCTCCACCAAAACCTCTCATTCCATGCCTCTCTCGCGTTGAACAATAATTCAACAATGTTGCGGTGCACCAACATCTCTGATAATACCTGTTCATTCACAGCCGGTGTGTTTGTCGCCTGGCTGGCTGGCCACCGTTCACTTTGCCACGCCACCTGGGTCTCTTCTCACAGTGCATGGCATGCCCACTCTCATTCAGGTGTCCTGCTGCAAGTGCACTGCGTTGCATAGATGGTTGTGTTATCCGCCGCGATTCACGATTGTTGCGGCAGTTTCGCTGTTGCAGTGCGTTGAGCAGCATCTGCTGTTGGCTGCCACAGCGTGCCTTTTTCTCCGACTGTGCCATCTTTCTCTTTGCCTTGTGTGCCATTTTTCTCTGACAGCTGTCTGTGCCATTTTTCTCCGAGAGCTGTGTGTGCCATTTTTCTCTGTTTGCTTTCTGTGCAATGATTTTTCTCTGTAGCTGCTTGTGCCATTTTGCTTTGTTTGCTTTCTGTGCCATTTTTCTTTGTTTGCTTTCTGTGCCATTTTTCTTTGTTTGCTTTCTGTGCCATTTTTCTTTGTTTGCTTTCTATAACGCCGCTAACTTTTTAGACCTCATTTTTTCAAACATCTCCTCACTTGACGTGAAGACAGATTCAGTTGTTGGGATTGGAGATCACCAAGCTGTCTACGTTCTGATTTATTATCCCATGCTATTTTTTCCCTTTTTGCTTTCTTCAATTGCAATTTGGAGTTGTTATTCCGATTTGCTATCGGCTCATCTCGACGAAGACTCCTTTTCATCACTCATGTTTTGGACGATGGTTGTTGCTTGTACTTTACTTTGAAATAACATTTTTTCCAATTCAAGTGTCGCTTCCGAAACTTCTTTTTCATTTTTTTAATCTGCACTCTGCAGACGGTAAAAATGAAAGCACCAGATTGTTATTGTTTTGTAATGTGGTCGGTTTTGCTGGGATTCGGCGAGGTGCCAGTATTATACCCTTTAGTGCAACTGCGCCAATACCCGCACCGCTCCAGGCTGGAGCCGCAACTGTCCTTGTGAACTTGAACAGGTTTCCGTATACCTAACCAGCAGGATAATCGTGCAGTACCATTGGAAATGACTGTGTGGATTCTATGACTGTGTGAATTCTGTGTATTATTTCCTGCCAGGCATCTCTTTTACCCGGCTATTGGTGTTCTTTAATGATGCATTGTGATTCTGTACAAGGGCCTCTCGTTTAACGTCCGACCCGAAGAAGCTGTGCCTTCGGAGTTCGATTCCTCAAAGTTCATTTTTTTTTTTGATAAAATATCAAATTCGATTCCCGAAAGTTAGATCCCCCAAAGTTCGATTGCGTTATTTTATTTTGTTTTCCCCGGATTTCGATTCCGCGGAGTTCGATTCATTAAGTTCAATGGCTGCGGCTTTGAAAATATCACTTGCAGATTCGGAGTGTTTTACCCGCTTTTTTGTGGGTCGGGAGTTTCACATGGGGGAAGATGGAAAAGTGCCAAATCCGTCGGTATAGGTTAATCAAATCCGCGACCGGTCCACTCTCACCGCCTATTGTTTGTCGACAACGAACTTCTTGGCGTCCACAAAACAAAAATCGGCGGACGCCAAGAAGCGCGTTGATGATAGCTGGCATTGCAGCAAGCGGTAAATCAACCAATGACTACATGCTATCCTTTGCCTGTCCACAACAGGCAAGGCATTCGTGGAACTGCAACCAAGTGTGCATGGTGCCTCTAACTGTAAGCCAGTTTCAAACCACTCTTGCATTTAACTCTTGCAACTATTATGGTATTATTTGCGGGGAAGGAATTACCCCATGAAGGAATTCCTTTAGTTTTAGGAAATCCGGGGCTGGTAAAAAAAAAATCCCCCCAGACTGATGAAAACTGCATCAGAAAGCCCGTTCAATTTGACTTTAATTTCTACCTGCTGGTAAAAGAAAAAAAATTTCGGAGGCAACAATCAAATGGGAAAAACTGTAGAGTAATCTTTTTCCCCGCACTATACTTGCATTTGCTTGGTTGGAATGGAATTCATTCCCGCATCGAGACGAATTCCTCTTAGCTTTTTATGGATCGGGGGACTGGGATAGAATGGAATGAGGCAGAAGTGGACTGAGGCAGAAGTGGACTGAGGTAGAATTGGACAAAGGAGGGAGTTTTGGAGGGCGTTTTTGCATGGAGGAGGTAGCTTACACCTGTCCAAACTTTAACTGACCGAACCTAATCCGGAGAAATTGAAAAAATCAGCCTCCAAAAATGCAAAAATTCTGCCTCAGTCCACTTCTGCCTCAGTTCGTTCTGCCCCAGTCACCGGTCCTCTTTTTATATTGGCGGAGAGATCAATCAGTTCATTTCATCCGGTGAAGTGTTTCACCGGGAAAACTGATATTTGCAATGAATTTCATGTGGAAGTCAACAAAACCTTTTACCCACAAGTCATTTTACCTGCAGATCCCGGTGCAAAAAACTATTCCGCCCCCGGGTGAATGTCCAATTGATCTCTCCACCGTTGGGGGCTGCTCCAATGGGGTTTTCATTCTGTCCATTTAAACCGGAGTTTCCTCCCTGCATAGTGCCTCCAGCAAGGCCCTTTGACGTCCGCTCTGCATGATTTTTTTTTTTGAAGTTCGGTTGTCAGCTTTTTGAGTTTTACCATTTTCGCTTTCTTGTTTTTTTACAGACACAGGTGGCGACGATTTGGATGATGACGATTGGGCCACAGGTGCCGTTTACTCCACAAACCGAAGGCTAAAAGTGTGATTCTCCTTGCTCGGTAGATGTTTGTTTTCGGACCGTCCAACGTCCGACCCTTTGTTTTGTTTCCGGACCCTTCAGATCCTCAGTCGCGACTCGTTCGCAATAACTCTGCCACAGTTTTTTAATTAACTCATGCGTTTGTTTTGGTTCTCGTGTTTCGCTTCGTGAAGCTGTAATCACCATAGATTACAGCATAATTACCGTACATCACGGTATCCGCAGCCGCAGCCTCAGCGAGGGTCGGAGTTCTTTTGAACTTTGTGCATCAAAGCCGACGTCGTTTTGACGGTGCATTTTTGTGTTCCACGTCAGTGCATTATTCATCTGGGACGTCTTAATATTTTCCGAAGACGTTCGGACGTCCAGACGCGCCGACCCGACACGCACCTCTTGTGCTTGGACAACACTGCGGCGTCCTGAAACAAATTCGGTTATTTGTTTAGAGGTTCAGACCCTTGCACGGCCAATCTTCTGGCCAGCCTCCTTGGCCGGCTTGCCATTATGCGCATGTTTGCATGCCGTAATATTAATTAGTCAGAAGAAGTTGTAATTTAGCTTGTTTGGTTGGCGCTGGTCCAAATTAGAACGAGCGCCACTTGCCGCCGAAAAACTGCGCGTGAAATCAGTTACATAGCTGGTTGCGTTTACCAGTTGCCCAACTGGCTGTTCGTGACTTCGCAGCGGCCACTTTTTGACCCTCGGAAACTTGTGCCACAATCGTCTGTTTCGGACTGTGCAACACTGCCCCGAAGTGTGTCCTTCCGAAGAAATGAAAAAAAAGGCCT
>JASGXE010015291.1:0-10484 GCA_030068105.1 Sinentomon sp. SZTP_YWyxl | reverse complement strand
TTTCCCATCGGAGCTTGCCGAACCAACGAAGCCGTTTTACCAGAGCTTAGGTACCGAACCAACGGAACCGATTTTACCATCGGAGCATAGCAAACCAACGGAACCGCTTTCACCACGAGAGCCACCGGATCCTGTCGTACTAACGCAGCTCCCCGAACCAACGGAGCCATTTTTACCACCGAAGCCAACCGATCGGCGAATTCACCAGAGCCTGTTGTACCACCGGACCCACCCGAACTGCAGCAACCACTGCTGGAGTTTAATTGTTTAATTCCATTTTATCTTTAGCATTTTTGTTGTTCGTTTTTTCCATTCAACAGTTTTATTCTTTTTTTTAGAAAATTCGTTTAGAAATTCTCAACAACGACACCATTCGATGAGAAGCGCTGATGGTCCGTCTTTTGGACGCAAATTTAAGTCGTAAACGCTGAACTAAGTCACTGCTTTCATCTCTTCACGTTTAAAATATTGATGCAGCATGTGATAAAAAAACAAACAAGATATACCAAACACGATGTCTATAATCAGTATAAAAAGCCTTTTGCCGAAAACCAGTCTGGCAAAGGGGTCGATTTCCTGAACGTTCTTCAACCCTTTCTTCACATTAGCACAAGCGATCTTCCACTCCCTCGGTCCTTGTTCCCCCTGGCAAGGTTGCTCTAAACTTGTTCCTCCAAGTCCTCGCTCGCCGTGCTGCGTGTGCGCGAAAGTTGCAGGTTCGACGAAGTTCTGGATGTGGTTAACTGTTGAAAGGGACGATAAAAGAACCCAGATAATCCAGTCCTGTAGACGCAGCATTCGAACATCCGTGTCTAGTTATATTGTTTAATTTCAAACCAAAGTTAATCAACGTTCAGAAACGATGGATTGGAGAGTGACAACCTTACAGGTTTGTCAAACTGATGCACCTTTCATCAATCTTTGACCACAAGTGATCACACGTGGTTGATAAAAGGTTGATCAAAAGTCAGATTGGAAATTCTTGTCAAATTTTTTATCTAACGTGAAAGACGTATCAATGTTCAGTGTTTTCGGCTTTCATTCAAAATCTGGTGAAATGTGATCAAACTTTCAGATTGTTTCAACGCACTGCAACAATTTTTATTCCGAATTGGTGAAAGTGATGATCAACATGATCATCGTTCATCACCTTTTTTTGTTTCTATTCAAAACGTGGTGAAATGTGATAAAGCAACACGGACATCCGGGTGCCCCTTTATTTCGTATTTCGCGACAACAAAAAAAACTATTGCAACAAAATCGGTGGCACATTACCACCACAAGTGGAAAAGGCGTCCAGCGCAACATCCACAGCCATGATGAGCGAAAAATGCCACCTACAGCTCATTCCATTTGAAGATTTTAACTGAGAATGCTTCTCACTTTTCCATTCAGACATTCAGCGAAACTTTGATTTCTGAGCCGAATCCCCAGTGAATCCTAGTTCTCCATCGGCTTTTCATTACTGCAGGAATTCTGATTCCCTAAAAGCATACTTGTGAGCATTCTCAGCTTTTATCTTCAAGTGGAATGTTAATAAGTGACAAACACAAAATCAGTTTGAACAAGTTGTGCGCTTCCAGTTAGGCCCAAGGTTCGGAATCTTCATATTTTATGACCATGAAGCCAATTTCGCGAAGGTCTTCTCAACCGATGGAGTCAACAGTGTTCAGCAAAATTTGCGAAGTAATAATAGCGAGTCCACACATTCGCGATTTTGTCGCGTTGTCGCGTCGTCGCGCGCGTAAAAGTTGTCGGGTGCGACAACATCACCTTGTGTGCAGACACTATACGGTGGGGAGCACAGTTGCGTGTATTCCATACACGGTGTATTTTGACGACAGGTTTCGTTGACTTCCATTCGAAGTGACATTGCTACCTGCGACTTCTTCGATGGAAGTCAATAAAACCTGTCGCCAAAATACACCGTGTATGGAATACACGCAACTGTGCTCCCCACCGTATGGTGTATTTATTCGTACTTCACGCGTGGCAATGTCGTTGCACCGGACAAATTTTACGCGCGCGACGACGCGACAACGCGAAAAAATCGCGAATGTGTGGACTCGCTATAATGGACCGACACCGCCCCGTCGGATGACCATATGAGCAATGCGCGGTGAGGGAAGATAGAGGAGGTTTGGTTTCGTCATGCAGCAATAATTACAGCGGACTTTTTGCCACACTTTCAGGCAGTTTTTCAAAAGACACTTGTTCAGCCATCGCTGTATGTATAGTAGCGGCGGAAAAAGATAACTCATACATGTGTTTTTCTCATTTAATTGTTGCCTCCGAAATTTTTTTTTCTTTCTTTTTACTCTTGTGCAGTTGGTTTTGCAGTTGGCTGCAGTTGGGAGAAAAAAAGCGCCAAATTGCAACAAAGCTTTCTAGAGGAGTCGGATTTTGGCCTCGGTTATAAAATCGGATCCTTAATTTCTGCGGACAGTAGTTTTTGCCAAAATCTCAAGAGTGGCAATTTTTACATGTATGAGTAATCTAATTCCGCCGCTGCTATATATCCAGAGCTGGGTATATCTGCAGTTGATTCCATTTGAAGATATGAGCCAAGCATGCTTCCGTGTCTTGAATTCGAATTTGTTCACTCTTGAAATCATGGCTCCCTAAATTATGGATTTTTCGAACTGTCAGTGCTGCAGTCTCCTGGTGTTCAGCGTCGGGAGACAAATGAAGAACACTTGAGGATGCGTGCTTGGGGCAGCAACTCGGGGACATTGCGAATTTGTTTTTCGGTTAAGGCACTGGCAGAATAGGACGAAGCATGGTTTCTTGCGAAAGACGGCAATAATGCTTGGCTCATATCTTCTAATGGAATCGACTTTAGGATTGCATAAAAGAAAAGAAAAGTCGGCTTAACACCGTGAAGCTAATGCATGGATGGAGGCGTGGCTCACTCGCACGGCAGCAAGTCATATGTTGCGGCAAAAGTGAAACTGCAGCTCCACGCCCATGCACCACAGACAGACACAGCGCAAGCCGGTGAAACCCATGTCAATACGCTTTTAACAGGGTTACATCGTTTTTCCCATGTCCAGCTATGGCTGAACAACCGTGTATAAGTATTCGTTCACCCAGTTCTGACAAAATTGCTAATGAGTTTGGAAATTAGTGACTTGTAACGGAGTTGAACGCTTCTATAACCTTTTCCACTACCCTTCTGGTTTAGACATTTGTTTGAGGCCATCCGAATATCCGTCGGAATTTTCGGTTCACGGACCTCATGGCCTCATAGACATCACTGCGAAACGTGCTTTGTGTAAATTTAAAAATTACCTAATCATGGAACGCCTCGTGGAACTGGCAAGAGAATTGTCTGATCCAGTGAAGCTTGTAAAAGGAATACCGAGACGATACTACAACGTTTGGGCCATATTTCGAGGTAAGCAGCTACCTGTAAACATAATTGGCACCACTTGAGGGGGATTCAATAAGACAGGCATTGCTAAAATCATATAGAGACAACTAAATAGAGCATAAACTATTTTACTACCTAAAGGAGGCAATAGTTGTAACATTCAGAGGATTCCCCACCCACAGTTAAAAGATGGTGTGAGCTGGACCGTCCTTGTCCGGATTCTGAGACCCCATTTTCGCAGGGGGGATGGGAAAGGGCACCCCTATATCAAATAGAAATTTGTCAACTTTGAAAACAAAAATGGATCATATCTTTCTGATAAAAACTTATAGTTATAGTCGATTTTATCTCCTTTCACCTTTTGATCATTTGGCGTATGATCAGACCTTTATCACCATCTTGTTGTACCTGCTGTCCGACCAAAATTTGATCATTGATCACTGAGGGGCATCTCGCATTGATGAGGCTTATGAACGATGACATGTGGACTTTGGAAGTATGCGGTTCGAGCTTATACTCACCATCATCTTTGATCCTTTTGAGCAGTTCATCACTTCTCTTTCGGCCTGCTTCATTCCTGAGCCTTCTCAATGAACAGAGCAGACATTAATTTGATGGTGTCGGTAGCAGATGACTGCATGGCACAGTGAACTTGAAAACCAAGCTAGCAGATGCCGTTGTAGGAAGAGCGTCAAAAGGATGATGAAAGCGACTGAAAGCAGGCTTTGCATCAGGTCTCAATGCTTCGACTCAGATTCGGCACTCTTCAAAGAGTCGCGAAGCATTCAGTTATCAGTCTGACGCAATGCCTGCAGGCGCCTTGCATGTTTGCCATCTTTTGCTTTTTCAATAATTTCACTGTTGTGGCGTGTCCACACATTCGCGATTTTGTCGTGTTGCCGCGCGCGAAAACCTTGTCCAGTGCAACGACATTGCCATGCGTGTAGAGCGAATGCAGAGTCTGCACACAAGGCGATGTTGTCGCACCCGACAAGTTTTACGCGCGCGACGACGCGGCACCGCGACAAAATCGCGAATGTGTGGAGCGCTATAACATTCAGTCATCTGCTGCCGACATGATCAAGGCTCCGGAATAAAGCAGGCCGTAAACGTGTTCCAACTATAGAAATGATGAAAAACTCAGGAAGATGCTCAAAAAGGTTCAAATTTGATGGTGAGTATGTAACTCTCGAGGTTTATGAAGTTTGTAAAAACCGACCAAAAGCCGTAGCCCATAACACATACCTTTCTCTGTGATTCCTTTCATATTTTGTTCCTTTTGTAAAATGCATTTAGCATTTTTTCCTGCCAGTCATAATTTTTGTGCAACATTGTGCACCGAAACATACCACAAACAAATCCGCAACTGGTAACATATCATCTTTCGTAAGTGCCTATCACAGGTAGAATATAGGTACGTATACCTCGTGACTATACTGTAAGGCATGTAATCGGTGCACATGCTTGACCAGTGGTCGTCTACCTTTTGCCAATTACAGAGCTCGACTCGTTTGTTTTTCGTTATCATTTTTTGATTTTATTGCTTGCCTGACTGCTGGCTGCTCGAGTTTTCAAGGTTGGGTCAACAGGACCCATCCTCAGTACAAGGTCGTCCAGCTTTTTTTTTATCAGTGGCTTCTTTTGCTGCGGGGTTCTGCTGGGCATGACCACTGCAGGAAGTGGGCGGAAGCTTACGAGCTTGGTGTTAGCGGGGGCTTGGGAATTCTCAGGAATAAAGGGCCGGAAAGCATGGGAGTCGAAGATATGTTGCTTTCGACCTTAGGGGCCGACATGTCTCCAAAGAGGTTGGTCAATGCAGCCTTGTTCCATTAGAGGCATCCACGACGACTTTAGCCGCATCGGACAACTTTCGTACGGAACTATCGAAAGTTGGTAGCCGTGGGGCAATTGCGACGACCTTCCTAGGCCGTGCAAGAAGTGCCTCTGATGACGACAATGAAGTAATGTGCTTGCCCCACCTGAGAACAATCCGAGCTCTTCTATCCAAGATCTGGCAGTTGTTTGTGAAATTTGCAGATTCGATGAAAATCGGCTCAATGAAGAAGACCGATGAAGATCGGCTCAAAAAAACTAGCATTTATGCGACGCTTCAATATCGCCCACAAAAAAAGAGCGCACCCTGCACCGCGCCTACAATGATCCACTTTTCAGCAGCCGAAATGGAATGGCAGCAAAGTTGGCAGAATTGAAGACGCTGAAAAAGTGCGTAAAAATCATGCAGCACGTGCACGATATAAAAAACGTTCTGTATATACGGGAGCTACAAAATGAGATCGGGGCGACCTCGAGTTCTCTCAAACGATGGTTTTGGATTTTATGAGCAACCGGCATAATCGGGCATCTGCCTGCTGTTAATTCTGCACATGTTCGACTGATTATGCAGCCTGCATCTAGGCCTAAATTAATAGCTGGTAGCGCGAATAATTATTTTTGCGGAATAAACTGGCAGTTCGTTTTCAAACGTGCATCGAATAGGCCAACTCGCAATGGCGGAGGCATGGTTCTCACTCATGTCCGACAAATTGTCAGCGTTTTTTGATAATTTTCCACCCAATTTAGACCCAAGAACTGAACATTGGTTTCTGGTCAGCAGCATATGGCCAACGGTGATAACTGCTTTCTTCTATATTGTCTTCTCGATGCACATCGGACCATGGTTGATGAAGAGCAGGAAACCGTACAACGTTCGAAAGGCAATATTGGTCTACAATCTTGGTCAGGTGATAGCGAGTACCTACATGTTTGCCGGGGTGAGTACGAGATAATTTTTTAATTATTTTGATTAGGTTTTTTTGGTCGCAGTTCATTGAAGTGATCTGGTATCGAGTCTCTTCCGAACATTTTCAAAAATTATTGTGCTTTGTCAATATGCCAATTATAAATTATTCATTTGAGAAATCTAAAAAAGTGATACCCAACCGTAATTTGCACGCCAGAAGTCTACTCTCAAGGACCTCCAGATTGTGACTTCCAAAAACCAACTCCCAAATATTCAACTCATCAATTCATTCAAGAAACTCAAAGTCAGGGGCGCAATTTCAGGCTTTCGCATAAGGCAAAGCTCGAGGAAGGATTTTGTGTAGAGCCCATAGTCAGCGCCAGAGCCCATGTGTGGCATGGGCTCTGGCGTTGGATCAGGGGGCGAAGCTCTCAGAAGCTGAAGAAATTTTGAAATTTGTTGTTCATTTTCGGTGCACTAATCGTGTTCTGGCGGCAAAATTTCTCACCAGAACGAACCAAATGCACATGCCAGCGGGCACCCATCGCTTTTGTGAGAGGGCAAGTGAACCTCCCGTGGGCATTTCTCGGCCGGGGGCCTTCGCCCCCTCAAAGTGACGTCCCAAAGACTGCAGTTTCCAACTTTCTGATGATGTTCGAGGGAAAACAAAGTGTTCGAATCAGGCAGAGCTCTGCCCGAGCGGCACACTCACCGCAGTCTCATGCCCGAGAATGATCTGCTCGTGTGTGTTTAAATTCTACATTATTTTTCAAATTTAATAATAATTATTGGACTTTGAGACGGATATCTGAAGGATCGCATTTGTCATACTCGGCTTTGTATTTCCAAATGTAGCGACCATGAACTTTGTGACGCATTGCAGGAACAAGCACATGGGCAGTCAAAAACTTGCACAATTTGCTGAATCATCGCTTTTCCACAGCATTTTGAGAAATTATTTCACGTTTCAAAACAGCTGGATGTTTTTCTCTCTTCATTTGCTTTGTGTTAGAACCATTCACAACATAAACAGATAGGTACGTCAGCTTGATTCTCAGTGCACACATGGTGTCTAAAAATGAATGTTCCCATTTTTTCTGCGCAGAAAAGTGCGACGAAATGTTTCATTGTTTTTGTCCTGATTATTTTTGGCGAATTTTTTTTTTTTTTTTTGAGAGTCCTCAACAGACATTAGGGAACGGACGTGTTGTCACGAACGTTGCTGTGATCACTGAACAAGTCGCGACCAATTAGAGAAGCTTGCCATGCCATCTGAAAGCGCCGATCACGAATGATACGCGAACTATTTCTGTTCATTTTCCGTCCACCCTCTGCAGCATCAAAGTATTGCAGTAACACAAATTCTCGATTGCCCGAGCATCTCAAACGACTCGCTTGGCGACGCTTTGCCGTAAAATTAATTTTCGCTGGCTCCTCCTTGCTGGTTGTTTTCTCTATGCTGTTGAAAAGAGGAATCTGCAGTGATTTTAGCAAATAGGTTATTTCTGACTAACGGCTCCTTGGCTAAGCCAATGTTGCATACGGAACAGAAGTTCTGTCATGCCAAAAGCACAATGTCTAACGCTTGAAAAATGCTAATTCTTAGTGAAAAAAGACAATTATTTTAAGAAATGCACTTCCTGTTGTGTGATTAAAACTCCTGTGAATTTTGCCGTAACTCAGCTACTCATAAAATCATGGAAAGGTTTTGAAAACACTATGAAGGTTTTGAAAACAATATCAAATTTAGAAAACAGTATCGTGGTTTTGTAAAACAATGTTAGGTTTTGAAAACAGATCAAGGTTTTGCAATACAGTGTCAAGGTTTTGAAAGCAACATCATCAGGTTTTGAAAAGATCATTAAGGTTTTGAAAACAGTATCTAGCTTTCTAAAAAAAATCAGGTTTTGAAAAACGTATCAACAGGTTTTGGAAACAGTATCACCAGGTTTCGAAAACAGTAGACAATTCTGCAGGCTTTTGAAAACAGTGTCAGAGTTTTTGAAAAGGCCATCAAAACCATGAAAGCGGAAACAAGGTTTTGAAAACAGCATGAAGGTTTAGAAATCAATGTTTATGTTCAGATGTTTATGTTTATGTCAATGTTTATGTTTAGAAAACAATATCAGGTTTTGGAAAGTATCACTAGGTTTAGAAAACTTATCTATCGAAGTTTTGAAAACAGCATCACTGCTTCGAAAACAGAATAAATGTTTTGATAACAGTATCATCATTATAATGATAATATTAATAATTATTAAAAACAATTCTGCCACGAAAGATTTGGTGGCAGGACGAAGAATACAATTCTGAGTCAGATGATTAAAAGAAAGACAACAACTTTCAAAACAAAGAAGGTCAATGGTCACGTAATTGGTGCGACGCCCAGGGAAGCCATTGCACGCGAAATTAGAAGGGATGTTTCTGGTAGACAATTCCAATCCCTGATGGTGCGAGGGAAGAAAGAGTTAAAATAACGGTTTGACTTGCAGATTTGAGCAATGAAGGCAAAACCATTGTTCTGCGCTGCTTTGGCTTCTTAAAATGAGGAGGAGGCATAGTAAAATTAAGGGAGTTCGTTAAAATGCTGCTAAATATGACTGAAGTCAGTTTTTCAATTTTGAAAACAATATCACCAGGTTTTCAAAACAGCATCATGGATTCGAAAACAGTAAATTATTTTGATAACAGTATTATCAGTTTGGAAAACAGTATCATAATGTTTGAAAAGTGTGGATATCAGACAAACCGCCATCAAAATCAAAATCAATCTGCACAACTCACCGCCTCTCAAAATTTCTCACCGCCATCAAAATCAAAATCAATCTGCACAACCGTTAACTGGCAATATCTCTGCGAAAAATAACACAGCAACACAGATTGTTTCCTTGAACCCTTGCGCAAAATCGTGTGGTCATGGCCATTATTAATTGCAGATCTATTGTCAGTCAAGGGAAGAGGATTGAACTTGCAGACTTCATTGCCCAGCATGACATCTGCACAACTCACCGCCTCTCAAAATTTCTCACCGCCATCAAAATCAAAATCAATCTGCACAACCGTTAACTGGCAATATCTCTGCGAAAAATAACACAGCAACACAGATTGTTTCCTTGAACCCTTGCGCAAAATCGTGTGGTCATGGCCATTATTAATTGCAGATCTATTGTCAGTCAAGGGAAGAGGATTGAACTTGCAGACTTCATTGCCCAGCATGACATCTGCACAACTCACCGCCTCTCAAAATTTCTCACCGCCATCAAAATCAAAATCAATCTGCACAACCGTTAACTGGCAATATCTCTGCGAAAAATAACACAGCAACACAGATTGTTTCCTTGAACCCTTGCGCAAAATCGTGTGGTCATGGCCATTATTAATTGCAGATCTATTGTCAGTCAAGGGAAGAGGATTGAACTTGCAGACTTCATTGCCCAGCATGACATCTGCACAACTCACCGCCTCTCAAAATTTCTCACCGCCATCAAAATCAAAATCAATCTGCACAACCGTTAACTGGCAATATCTCTGCGAAAATAACACAGCAACACAGATTGTTTCCTTGAACCCTTGCGCAAAATCGTGTGGTCATGGCCATTATTAATTGCAATCTATTGTCAGTCAAGGGAAGAGGATTGAACTTGCAGACTTCATTGCCCAGCATGACATCTGCACAACTCACCGCCTCTCAAAATTTCTCACCGCCATCAAAATCAAAATCAATCTGCACAACCGTTGACTGGCAATATCTCTGCGAAAAATAACACAGCAACACAGATTGTTTCCTTGAACCCTTGCGCAAAATCGTCTAACTCACCGGTGGTCATGGCCATTATTAATTGCAGATCTATTGTCAGTCAAGGGAAGAGGATTGAACTTGCAGACTTCATTGCCCAGCATGACATCTGCACAACTCACCGCCTCTCAAAATTTCTCACCGCCATCAAAATCAAAATCAATCTGCACAACCGTTAACTGGCAATATCTCTGCGAAAAATAACACAGCAACACAGATTGTTTCCTTGAACCCTTGCGCAAAATCGTGTGGTCATGGCCATGATTAATTGCAGATCTATTGTCAGTCAAGGGAAGAGGATTGAACTTGCAGACTTCATTGCCCAGCATGACATTGCCGTCCTGTTTTTGACAGAAACGTGGCTTTCTAACACAGTTGGGGATACAGAAATTTTACCAGACAACTTTTGCGCCTATCGGAAGGACCGCATTGGCCGCGGTGGAGGGGTTTTGATTGCAGTGCGTGAAGACATTCAAAGTACCGCTGCAAGCTCGGGAATCTCCTCACTGAGTCCCTTGGAGATTGTTTGGTGTGCCCTTCAACTTCCAGGGAATTTCCAGGTATTTGTTTGCAGC
>JASGXE010015290.1:0-11267 GCA_030068105.1 Sinentomon sp. SZTP_YWyxl | reverse complement strand
CTGGAACACTTTATTGTGGTAGTTAATATAGAACCCCGAATCCAGGGTAGGGCTATTTTGACGCACTTGAAGGTTGTTTATTGAACCATAAGCTTCAGAAACGTGCCGATAAAAATCTTATCCCAATCGGAGACTAAAATATGCCTTCTGTTAACTGGAAATGTAACTCTGTTGACACGCCTCCGATTTATGGTACGAAAATAAACCATACCCCCAAATTTTGGGTTTTGGACTTAGCCCTGCCAAAAACCGAAAAATTGCCGCACGGAAAGCCGAGGAGCAGTTGTGAAAAGTAAAGGAAATGTCTGCCTTTTCTCCTGGACAAACTGGAAGTCTTTCGTGGACTGGTTTCAAGTCCATTCACGATTGTGATCATTATTTGAGAGCATTTAAACCAAAATAAATTGTTAGGCCTCTGAACTCTTCTTACCCAAGAAAAGAGCAAGACTGGCAAACAAACCTCCTTATGGTTGTCTAAATCTTTGTCTGCTCAGAAATCCCTGCTGCGTCGACTCTTCAAGCGTCGGAATGTTTCTGCGAGGTACAAGGACTCGTAGCGAAATGCTTTGCTGAAGTACTCTGGCGCATGAAATTTAAAGCAAACGGAGAATTTTCAAAAAACTGAGCATGTCTTTCAAAGTTTTAGGCTCAATAAAGCAACGAAAGGACCTCATGTCCTGGTACCTGCCCTTGACTCATCAGATTTAGCTAACCCAATCCTATGTGACGACAGCAATTGGAAAGGCAAAGTTATAAACTGAGACTATTTACAAAAGTTTACAATTCCAGAAGTGGTTTGACCCTGCAGCGAGATCCAGGCTTCGAAATCCCGAACGTCTCATGATTTCGGAGGCCACGCGCAGTCATAAATCGGATTATTCGGATAGAAGCAAAAAATGCTGCAAATGGTGATAGAATATAGCAATCACAGGCTTACTGCTTCCAGAAGTTTTTGCGAAATAAATTTTTAAAAGTCTTGTTTGACAAGAGCATTTCCAGTGGTAAGGTACCAAAGGTTTTGTGAACAGTCAGTCGTCGTGCCAATGCACAAAAAGGCCGGTCGATCTGACCCTCGCAATAATCGTCCCATCAATCTATTAAGTACCAGCATGCTAAAAAATTCTCGAGTTCATTATCGCAAACACAATCGGATCCATTTTGAAGGAAATCACGAATTGTCAAAAACGCAGCATGATTTTCGCTTAAATTATTCCTGCTCAACCCAACTTTCCGGGTTCATTCAGGCCATTTCCAGGTCGCTGTCAAGAATTGTCAAGTAGATGCCGTTGCAATTTACCTAGCAAAAGCGTTTGACGTAGTTGATTATGATCAACTTTTAACAAATTTAGGTCCTTTTATGGGCATAGAATTAGAAACGGTGTATTGGATTAGGCATTACTTTAAAGACCATAACAGGTTGTTAAAATTGATGGCTGCCTTTCTGAGCCAGTACCTATTAGTTCAGGAGAGCCACATGGTAGCATTTTGGGTCCCCTACTCTTCATTATATTCATCGATGAGATGACAAAAAAATGCTAGGTCCACAGTTAGGTTGTTTGCTGACAATTTTCTGATCTATCATAGAAATGTGGATTCCAACCAGGACTGCATCGTCCTTTAACGACACCGGGATGCAACCAGTAAGTAAATGGTGCTCTCTGGTGCGAATTTCTAGAACTGTAGGTACCCAGTAGGTACACATCTCTTTCCGTGACCAGGTGTTCCCCTTCTCTCTCAGAAGGGGCAAACCTGTCCTGTCTCAATCGCTGGGTTTTGCTTTCTGCACTGCTTACGTTTTCCAGTTGCGGACCTTCAAAATCGTTCCTTTTGTTTTGCGACTCGTTCGCGACACTATTTTGGTTTGCGATAAGTTTTGCGTTTTCTTCTGTTTCTTTCTTTGTATTTTGGAAACTTTTTGGTAGAAAGGGCATGTCGGCTTTCCCAGGCTCCACCCCCGTCGACTCCTCTCTCTTCCTCTGGGTTTCAATGTGGTCTCATTATGACGCAAATGTCATTTATACTTTCGAAATTTTCTATTTTTAATTTAATTTAATTTAATTTAATTTACACACAATACTGTCCCAAAGATTTTGGGGGCAGGGAGCAAACCTCTCCAGACTACATACACATCCGTTTAAAACAACATCATCAAATAGAGTTAAAGCAAAACAAAAAAGGCCCCCAAGTAAAAACAAATGGCAACAGTTAAATAATTAGTGAAAAGTATATGAGAAATCGCTCCCGTTTCAGTGATGCACGTAATTTAAATGAGGGGGGAGAGAAATCCAAAAAGTCTCTTTTTTGGAGGAAGTGCCTCAGGAGTGCTTTGGAAACGACTGAGATGGAGTGTCAAGGGAATCCCATTCTTTTATTGTTTTTGGAAAAAAATGAATTCAGAAGAAATTTGTGACTGGGTGTTGGATATGAAAAACAAAACCCGCGGGTGGAACGGCGTTGAACTGACTTTAGGAAAGGCAGAAAGGAAGCGGAACAGGGCATTTTTGGAAAACAAGGTCAGAAAAAATTTTGAGCCGGCGGTTACGTCGTCTAACACGAAGGGGTTCAAGTTGTAGGTCTGATAGGATAGCTGACACAGAGGCACTCCGGAGATAACTCTAGCAACACGTCTCTGGGTACTTTCTAAAATATGAATCTCGGAAGCAATCATCGGGTCCCATGCGCTGCGCACGCGTATTCAGCACTAGTAGAACAAAGGACACATAAGCCTTTCTTCTAGCTGCTGGAGTCGAATACTTAAGATTCCTATGTATGAACCGACAAGTCGACTCGCTCTTAAGGTAGTCGACCGAATATGGTCGCCCCAACTGAGGTCGGTTCTAAGGATTACTATACTGAGCATTTATAGGCGGCAACGCTTTCTAATGGAGTCCCAGAGGCAATAGCGGGGAATCACGTACGAGGGAGGGTTAACACCTCGGGAAAAGGACATTGTTTTGCATTTGTCAGGATTCAGTCTCATTCCCCAGCTGTCGCACCACTCAGAAATATGGCAAAGATCATCAGACAGTGTTTTGATATCAGCAGATTTTTTGATCGCTCTGTAAATGACGATATCATCGGCGAACAGGCGAATACAAGATCCCAGACCATCCGTTACGTCATTCACGTAAATTAAGAAAAGAATCGGACCAAGTCAGTGCCTCCTATAGATAAAGTCGACGCACGAAACCATATGACGTCATTCATTTTTGAAATACGAGTAGAGAATGGAAGAAAAGAGGAAAAGACAAAAGGAGTGAACGGCGGATCTCGGTGGCCAGCCCAAAGAAAGTTGATTTTCTCTTGAACCAGATGACGGATTTTGATGGGACTTGTCACATCAGAAAGCTGAACAGTGTGCGATTTGGACGTGCATAAAAATTCTGAACTTTCGTTGCTAAAATTTGAAAAAAATTGAGGTACAAAAAGTGTCCAAGTTAAGATGTGATAAAATTCCGGGTTTCATTTACGGACACTTGCTGGGTGCGATTAGAAAGGGATGATGTAACCAATTGTACAGTTACAGCTGGGAAATTTAGAGAAATGAGTCTGTTTATCAATTTGTCGTGTGCATGAGGTCAAAGGCCTTAGAGAAATCAAGAAATGTTGCATGAACTGGGTGACCCTCATCGAGAGATCTGGAAACATCGTCGATC
The DNA here is from genome assembly GCA_030068105.1 of Sinentomon sp. SZTP_YWyxl. Classification (NCBI taxonomy): domain Eukaryota; kingdom Metazoa; phylum Arthropoda; class Protura; order Sinentomata; family Sinentomidae; genus Sinentomon; species Sinentomon sp. SZTP_YWyxl. The sequence continues at coordinate 7,611 of JASGXE010015290.1, read as the reverse complement.
GTCGACCGGAAAAAAGGGCGATATAGTTAAAACCACATGAATACCATGCAGACATTTTTATGTAGGCAATCCCCTGTGTAGCCTTTGCGGGTCTCGTGTTACTGACACGAAAGAAAATTACAAAATAAGAAAACGAGAATTTGAAGAGTCGTGTTATCAAGTCTGCCTGTGGCCAGAGATATGTTCCCCACCGCGCATGGTGAATTGATGAACTGAATCATTACGCCTAATTATTTCAAACGCGCCGCAATCGGCATCTAGCTGCGGTGATGTGTGTTGCATAGCAGTTTGTTTATCAGGGGCTGAGATGGGTTTCAGTTGTTTCCGTGTGCCCCTCACTTCGTTGCATCGCGCTTTCCTCGCTTTTCGGGACTTGCTTGCATTGCTTTTCCACTCCCACAGTCGGTAATGGCAGTAGGTGCGAAACTACATCGTTCTGGTGAAGCCTTTGTGGGCACTTCCTGAAAAATATCCTCATTTTTAGGCCTGATGGGGAGTGTTGTCCTGCTTATTTACTGACAGAACAAATGGTGATAGATGAGTGTAACAATTCCATCCCATTTATTCAGCCTGCAAGACTAATCCAGCTGAAACAAAAGACGCGACGAATGTCGATAAAATGCTCCAGTATCACCGCAAATGAGGTTGGAAAAATCAGAGTTTTTCAGGGATTTCAAGATTCCTTTGCGCGGGAACTGCAAATGTATCCGGGCTGTTTGTCACAAACTCCCTCTCTCTCTCTCGCTCGCTGAGAAAATAAAAAGAAAAAACAAACCCACGACCTATAAAATCGAAATAAAGTCTCAGCTTCAAACCATTGTGCGCCAAAATCCAGAAACAGAGCTCCTCAACAAAGAGAACTAAAACGTGATGCATTTTGCGGCAGAAATTAAAATTCCGAGCAGCCTGGGAAATTTGCGTTTCTGTGTTGTCTGATCGGTCATATCCCAAAGTTGAAAAGTCCTCTGTTGCCATGCGGCCATTTTCGACCAACCAGAAGCCGACTTTTTAGCGGGCCTGCGCCGGGGGTAAAAAAGGTGTTTCGCGCCAATTTTCTCCTCATTTGAGTGAAAATTGCTGAAAAAGGAAGAGTGCGCTCCGAGCGAGAAGATTCTTATTGTTGCCGATTGTTGTCGTACGTGAATTTTGCAAGCTGAACCAGTGACCTGAGACTTTGTGTGAGCTTCTGAGAGACCGAATTCGACTTGAAGGTTGTGATTTGTTTGTTTTTTCTTAATTTTTCTTTGATTTTTGCCTGATATCTTCTTTTTCTTGCTTATTTTCTTTGATTTTTCTTCCTTTTCTTTATGATTTTCTTTGATTTTCTGAAAATGTCATCGACTTCCTGCCGATGCGTTTTCTTTTTGTTCGTTGTTCTTTTTTCTGGTGTTTCTTCTGTGATGTCAGAGTCGACAACTGTGATGCCAGGGCGTTCGAGATGTGCTCCTCAACCACTTCACTCTGACTCCCACCTGGCTATCTTCAGGAAGGGTGAGATTGAAAAGAAGCAGGAAGTGAACTTGGAAGAACTTGACAACTCTTTTGATGGTGTCAGGCTGTTCTGTTTGATCGTTGTTCTGTTCGTTTTGCTGATGGTTGCTGTTGGGATGGTGATTGTTTACCGTGAGAAGATTTCTTCGTGGATTGTGAGATTCATGCCCAGAAGAGATGCAGAAGTGGATGACTTGGATGAAGTTGTTGTCGTATAGTGAACTGAGAACTGTTTGTGTCATCCTGAGATGAATTAGTCATTGTAGTTTAATCAAACCTAGGCCTTATGTAGAACTTTTATGATGAAGTCTAAGGACCCTAAAATAAGTTTTAAGAAGCTAGTTTTTAAGTAGTTATAAATACGTAGTAACCCCTTTTATGCAGTTCACAAAAAACAGAAAATAGAAGTAAAAAAAAATTAAAAAGGTGTGAACATAAAAAAATAAATAAATAAATGAAAAACCTAAAAAATTCAAAAGCATAAAACTGACAAAAATACATAGTTTTTTACAATATAAGGTTTGAGTTGGGACTAAGTTATGTAGGATTTATTAAGATAAGCAACTTCGTAGATAAACTAAAATTGAAAAAAGACAAAAAATAAACATTAAAAATTGGTCCAATCGCAAAGTTGAAAACTGGGTAATCAAAATTGAAAAGTAAGAAATCTAAATTGAAAAGTCCAAATCAAATGAAAATTAAAAGTTAACCAAAATTAAAATGTACTTAGTTGATTGATGGATACAAAATTAAAGAGTGATGAACTCAAAACATAAAAAAAATAAAAACAAAAAAAACAAAAAAAAAAATAAGTCGGCATGCGCTTACCCCCAGACTACAGAACTTGCCAATCTGTTTTATGAGTCGAAATCCCTGGCAAGCTGGAAGTCATGTTGCCGGCGGGGGCTGGGATTGGGACCCCAGCTGCAGAAAGCGTACCTAGGTAATGGTTTTGGTTGCAAAACTCTAAATGCAGCCATTAACCATGTGCGGATATGGCGAAATTCCAACTTTCAGATATTGGCAGATCATGATTCGGTACTCACCTTCACAATGACAAGCTCTTTGAAATTGATAACACTGCAAATTGCCTCAAAGTGAAATGGAAATGGAGGGAAATGGAGAAACAAACAAAAATGTACTCTCTTATATCCGCCAGATTTCAGTCCTTTTGCTTCTGACATCATAAACCTAAATTAGTGTCCACGGGGAATGAGATTGGGTAATCCAGCTGCGGAATGTACGTAAACTCAAGTGATAGCATTATGGTCGCCAAAAATCCAGAATTCCCCAAACAATTTTTTGCATTCGCTCAAAATTGTCACACACGCCTCAGCGACCCTCACAGTTTTCGTATTTGTTTGGTTCATTTTTGTTCTCTACACGGCCACCTTGTGCTCAAAGTTCCCATGCTCCTCACTTTGCGAGACCTTCCCAACCAGGCATTTACAACGTCCAACCCGTTCAAAATCCTAGTTCTCCTTGGGTCCACTGGTCCACTTTACCTGTCTTTAAGTCGCTGGTGCATAGTTATAGTGGCGGCGGAAATAATTAACTCATGGATGTAAAAAACTGACTTTTCAGATTTTATTAAAAAATCCATGCTACAGAAATTATTAAAGATCCTCTTTAACAAGCTAGGTTAAAATCTGAAACCTGCGGAAAGCCTTGTTGCAAGCCCTGATGCTTTAATTTCTACCGCCTGCATAAGAGTAAAAAGCAAGACAAAAAAGTTTCGGAGGCAACAGTTAAATGGGAAAAATACGTATGAGAACAATCTATCGCCGCCACTATTCTTACTTCGTTTCTTTTGAGATACCTTTCTGTCACCGCACATTTCAATTTTAAAATATTGATTTCCTGTGAATGGGCAGCTTTTTCGCGCCCCACAAATTTTTCAACACCCCACTACCCCAGGGTGTGTCTATGGCAGAACCGCTGCATCAGCCCACTTCAAAACGTTTTATGTATTCAGCGAGAAATCCAAATTTATATCCAGCCTAAAATTCAGGGTCAGACGAAAGTGTATGGTTAATTTCCTGCCTAGCTCCGCGGCATTTCTCACGTTTTTTGCTGGGAAAAAGATTCAGCAAAAGCACCTATGTTGCTTTTGCTGTTCCGACACTTAACTGGGGGGTTTCCACACTTACCGGAATAGTTCTTGTGCTTAGATGAAGCCATGTGGACACTCGGAGGTCAGGTGCTATTCTCCCAAAAAACAGATCCTAAAGCTATGTGGAGCCTAATTCATAAATTGAGCCAATCCCTGTGACGAACTCCCAGAGCTCGTCACAAGTTGATCCTTTGTCGCAAAATCAAGACAAACTCACCTTTTCTGGTAACAAATCCTGGAACTATTTATGACTATTCAGCGTTCACCACGGCAAAACAACGCGAATCCTGAAGAAATGTTGAAAAGTGAACCGAAACATTTTGGCGCCAATATTGCAACAATGGTAAACTTTTTGTGGACATGAATGGATCCGTCATAGAAATAAAATTGCATTGTTGCCTTCTAAATTGACGTCTGTTCGTTTTCATTGTTCCATTTTAGTGTAATGACCGCGGTTGGTGTTCTCGTGCTGTCAAAGTTTATAATTTTGCGCATTTTATGTTGGGTTGACTTCTTTTGTGTCTGATTTTCGACGATGGATCATTCACCATAGACAACAGAATTTCAAGGTGGGGTCACTAAAACAAGAAGATTTATGCTAAACATTAACAAATGTCAATAGGATTTTAAAACAAAATTTTACGATATGAAAAATTTAGGCCATGCTTTTGACTAAGGAGCAATATAAATTAAGAGATTCGGGATGTCATGAGATTATCTAAATCTGTTCGAATGGGCACCGACTATATTGCAAGAGTGAAATCGTTGGCAGTGCTTTGTTTATGACAAAACAAACCTACATTTATGTAAAATTACACGATTGTATTTTAAGCATCCTAAAATGCAAGCAAATCAATCAGCATTCTGAGAAAATAATGAACTGTGCTCTGTCGGGAAGGCGTTCCAGTCAGCATTGGCAGCGTCCTCAAACGAAAAACTTCCCATATCATTTTGAAAGTTCCAAAATCGCAACTTGACAGCATGATCCTTCTGTGAATTATTGTGCTGGAGTTTCAATCATTGGAAGCAACTCATTCCAGCCGCTCGAACTCACTGCAGAACTTAAAAGACCAAGGCAACGCATCACTCCCCTCCTTTCAGGCATGTATCCCAACCCAGTCATGTTGGGAGACAATATCGATCGCACTGCTTCAGCGACGACAATCTTCACCACAGAGCGTGAATAAATGAATAAACGGCTTCTGAAATCCCACTGACTTTAGGTACCGCGGTAAAACCGAATATTATTCGATAAAGTCAGAGAAATGTACCTATATTTCGCAGGCATGGCCAATATACTGAACATTCCTGACATGTCTTGGTCCTGAAAGATTTGAGATATTTTCTTCTGTGAAAAATCCCTGACATTTACCCTATTTTCGGAAATTTCTTGAATTTTCCAGAAAACAAAACTCTCAGAAAGAGGAGCAGATTGCCGGATAACGCTTTTTCTTCAGAAATCGCCGTAAAATAGTTAAAAATTCCTCGGAAATTATCTCTTCCTATGAAAGAAAGATCTTTATCCGTGCGTTCGTTGTTGTAGCCTCCATCAGAGCGTCCCACTTTTCCCTCTCCACAGAAAGAATTGTTGACAAAATCGTGAAATCGAACACGAATTTGTCCATTTTTCAACTTGTTTGTTTGTTGATTTTTATATATTTTTTTTTTTGGTTTTTTTTTTGTTTATTTCATTTAAAAAATCTTTTGTTTTGTTATTTTTATTTGTTGACGAATTTGTTTATTTTTTCATTGTTGAAAATGCCATCTTCTTGGGTGCAAATGCGCAGTGCCCTTGCCACTGAGTCCCGTCCGCCAATAACCATCTTCAACCAATTCAACGCAACCGAAAGCTCTTTCTCCTGTGCTGTCCATACCATCCCTTCATCGCCTGATAAATCTGTTCTATGGCTTGCGCGTCATGTTGGCCGTTTTCCCCATTGTAACGTTTCTTGAGGGTCAACTCAAACAGTATATTCTATGAAATGAATATGGAATATCAAATGGATGTATCGGAAATACCTATACAGATTCGTGTTGTTAAAATTTGATTTCTATGCGCAACTCTTTTCATTTCCATTGTTGCGAAAGATGCATTCGCATGCTGAATTGGTTAAATATTGCGTTGGACCTGAGGGTGAGTTGCAATGTGGAATATGCCCGACAAGTTTGCAAGAGGTGTTCAGTTCCAAAGCTTTGTCAGGGAACTCTGTCCTTCGGCTACCAGACACTTTTCAGCCCACTCCTGCTCGTATAAACCATGCTAACCCCCATGTCCGTGAGCCTATTTCCAGGTTTAACCCTTACTTCCACAGTTTTTTCCTTCGTTCAACCAGAGAATGGAATGCTCTTCAGTACCCGTTTTCCTCATGGAAGCAGATGCTTCCCTTGCAATCAGGTGAACACCGAGTGTCATCTGTTGCTGATAAACCCCCCCTCTTCATGGACTTTATCATTTTTGTAACTTTGTCCCAGGTCGAATTTTATTTAACACTGACTCGTTTTTGTATCTTTTGTTTTCTGTGTTATCATTTTAACTCTTGACGTGTCGTACCTGTTGACTAGAATGGATAAATAAATGAATAAATAAATAAATAAACAATAAATAAAGGTGTTCAGTTCGCTTTGCTGCCTGAAATCGTGCTGCTGTTTTAAGTTTTAGCTGCCTGATCAATCGATCTTGAACTTGTTACTGACTAGACACTAACTGACTAGACACAAACAGTTCTTGCATTTTTGCATTTTGCATCAGTTTTGAACTTTTCATTGTGGTACCTCCAAAAAATCGATCTTCCGCAAAGAAGGTTTCAACCAAATTGTCGGCACATCAGACAAACAGCTATACTGTATTGAGAAGTGTTCTCTTGGCCGTGCACATCATGGATCCTCTGTTATGTTTCGATGGCTTGCCACCTAGTGCCAAATGGTTTCTCACGAACTGTGTCAACGCTTTTGACAATGGGACAACTAACATCTTTTGGGACTGTGATAGTTGACTGTATCGAAAGGAGCTTGATAAGCTTGATGACTTGGCCTTCTCCTACTTTTGTTTAAATAACGATAATGTGGCAAATGTGACAAGTAGACTGGATCAGAGAGAATCTTCTTTTGTCAATTTACAAACTGAGCATTCTTCTACATGTTGCACCAGCCCCAAAGGGTTACAGTTCGGAATCCCTGGCTACCAGCACAGCTGCCGCAGCATCCACAGCCGCCCCAGCAACTGCGCGCCACAGCCGACACAGCGCCACAGCATCCACCCGAGACAGCAATTGGATTGTCGTATAGTCGCCACAACTTGGCAGCTAACCTGGTTTCGGTTTGTTTTGTTTTTTTAATCTCATTTCTTTTTCTGCTTTATTTCATAAACTTATCAGAAATTGTACATTGATTTTGTGTCAATAATTAATTTCGTGAAAGCGTCAACCACGGATTTACTGACATTTGATCTCCACAAGTATTCACAATATATCGCCAAGAATCTCGGGTCTAGTCCTTCCTCGTGTGAGATGTTTTTTAAAGTCCCTCCACGTTCTTTCGATAATGTAGTTATTAAAACGTCACGTCTGTGAAAGAAACGGTCGGATCAAGATGGGAGCTTTAAATCGCCATTCCACAATCCATCTTCCGTCAGCTGGTAGAAGTAACACGATGTGCGAGTTTTGCGGCGACAAGTTTTATTGCAAATATACAATGAGTCGTCACATAAAAAATGATTTTTCAGTGGGAAGAAAAATCGAGTAATTTGTTCCGTTCACGTCAAAACGTCCATCTTTTGACTTTCCTTACCGTGGAGGAAATTAAGCCCCTTCTCAACAGCAAAATCACTTATTTTGGCCTCACCATAGTAAGTTGGACTGGACACCTCACAAAAATAAGATTGCAGCCAAGGCAAACCGTGCTTAATACTTTATTAAAAGGAACTATTCAAGTCTAGGCGGCAATCCCAGAAGACGTATTCTCTTTACAGGTCTTACCTTGTTCAATATAATACACTCAAATTCTCTTCC
>JASGXE010015289.1:0-16756 GCA_030068105.1 Sinentomon sp. SZTP_YWyxl | reverse complement strand
TTTTCACAATTGGGGGTCACTCTTTGAATGAATTAGTTTCAGGTGCTTCCCTTCAGTGTTTCCGGTTTGTTCTGTGGTCAACTCTCAAGTATTCAACCTCCGGATGTTGGGATCTGAGAGGGAACTGTTCTAACCTCTCGATTGCAGATACATACCTGCTGACAAAATGAGCAATCAGCGCCGGCAATTACGAATCCACGGACAAAGAGCCGGTGAGCAAGTTGTCACAATACTTTTAAAAAATTTTATCCTCCGTCGAGAGGCCTTTCGTGAGCCACCTAGACTTTTTAAAGGTCTTGATCTCATTGTGATATAACGAGGTTTTCAATCCATGGGTTGATCGAACGTGACAAAATTTGGTTTGATTTTAAAGGGAAAACTTTTAAATATTCTTTCATTTTCGCCACGCAATTGCTATTTGCCAATTTGATATCGCGGCGTCACTCTGGGTCCGCATTTGCATGCGTTTGTCGAAATGCTGAACTTCAAAACGACTGCTAACACAGCTGCTGAACGTTATTCACAGCTGTCTGTTTTTGACTGAAAAATCGCTGTAAATAAGATTCTGCGGCAGTGTTAGGCTAGGAGCCTGAAGAGGCGGCACAGGCTTCTGTTCAGTCTGAACAGAATATCTCTGAAACCCGTTTGCCACAAACACCGATGATTCCTTCTTGTTTTAGATTTTTAAGCTCACGAGCGGGAACTTGCAATTTGGCGCTTGAAGTTGTGAGTTGTTTTACCAAAGTTTACTTCCACATTTGACCGTTATCTAATAGATTTGCCATAAAAGATTCCGTGATTTTCAACTTGATTCTCAGTTTTCTCAGTTTTTCACACCGATGGGTCTGCGTTTAAAGTGACATCTCACATCGCCTTGAACCAAACTAATGGGATTGCATGACTGCGCAATGAGACTAAGACATTAGCCCTCTTGATTAATCCAGTGGTGAGCCTAGATACCTACTACTCCCCTTTGTTTAACACTGCGAAGCGACTGTGTACACATATATTATTTACTCTCGAGTAGAAATATATTCCAAATATTCGGAAAGATAAGTGTCAATATCGGAAAAGAGTTGGATTTAACAAGGTTTATAAAGCCGTGATGCATGCTGTTTTAATTGAACCTGGATCAGTTTGCGTTTCAATACTTTTAATAGATCCCCCGTTTTGAGGCGATTTTGAGCCAAAATAAATTTTGCTATAAGAGACTGTCTTTCTTCCCTCAATCGTTATTGCCTAGCATGTAGTACCAAACCGCCGCCAAAAGGCGATAGTCATCCCCAATCAATATTGCTCTTAAACACTAAATCACCCTCTCACCATTACATATTCAAAAACCAAAATCCCTTGTCAATGTTGCAAATGTATCGGTTTTTGTTTTCCCATAATAGTTTTCAAAAAGAAAATAGGAGGGAAAATGAACTTTTCTAACAGAAACACTATGAACCGCGTCACCATAAGTAATTCGTCGTGAAGGTGACCCAGCGTCACATAAAAGAATGGCTGTGGGTTCGCAAACATTTGTTTGAATGACTATGAGTTTCAACATGTGATATGGGACATGTGATTTATAAGGGGGGATTCAGAGACTGGGAATTTATCAAATAAATTACCAAAAATTTCACATTTAGTGTGAAGTATCAATCACTTTTTCATTCTTTCACATGGCTAACAAGTCATTGCACCTACACTCTAAACACGAAGTTCAGGTTGGAACAACATATTTTAACATGGGCTTAGATAGGAAGTGTTCTTTTAGGAACATTTATGGAACACTCATGGAACACTCATGTGTGTTCCAAGAACACACTGAGTGTTCCAAATCTGTAACATTCTTGTCACAGATTTGGAACACATAAGCAATGGAACACTCAGTGTGTTCTAGCGTTCCAAATGGAACACTCAGTGTGTTCCAAAAATCCACCACGATTTCCATCAATGTTATTCTAAAAGAACACCTCCTATCTAAGCCCATGTTAAAATACGGTGTTCCAACCTGAACTTCGTGCTTAGAGTCTATAAAACCGAATCCCCAATCGCCTTTTTCACATTACTGATCTACCCTGCCAATATTTGGACCAATATTCAACCTGCAGTCAATACTCGTATTCAGAAAGTAACTGAACCTGACGTCAAGTTTGCATGTGAAAAAACGTACCCCAGAAAGTATTGCTCATACATACAGTGAACCCCCAATAATTTTTTACACATAAAATAAAATTCTTATCTTCCCACGTTTCTGCGTTTCTCAACAAAATGGTGGAAAAAATGAAGCTCATCTACTCGCATGGTTTTGTTTTCTCCATGCAAAACGCAGCACCATGGAAAACACATCAGGCCAAAAAAATGAAGCTCATCTACTCGCATGGTTTTGTTATCTCCATGCAAAACGCAGCACCATGGAAAACACATCAGGCTAAAAAAATGAAGCTCATCTACTCGCATGGTTTTGTTTTCTCCATGCAAAACGCAGCACCATGGAAAAACACATCAGGCCAAGTCTTCCTCCTGGAGTGAGCCCACACTGCACCAAGATTCAATCCAATCTTTCTGGTAATTTTCTTTGTTTTTTAATTTCATATAAAAACGCTGTTTTAATCATAGATCTGTCCTAGACAGGAGAATTTTTCAGAAAACTTCAGGCTAACAGTCTTCCAGCAACAATATCTTAGTTGGTCCCTAACGTTGTGATCAAAAATGCTACTGATACTGTTACTGACAGCAGGGATAGGCCTGATATCTTTATGGGCGCAGTTAGTATTTTGTATCTTCATCTGTTTTTAAAAATATTTATCGCCAACCTCGTCAGGACTACAAGGACATTGGTAAATTTTTGAAGAGCACGGTGGGACACTGGGAATCATTCTGAGTAATCTACACAGCGCAACTTTTCTATTGTGAAACATAACCTTGCAAAAGTTTTGTGGCAATTCAAAATCAGTCAATTTGGCGGTGTAACAGTAATGGGAACCAATCCGAACAAAATTTACAAAGTGACATTTTCGTCGGGGAATACGCGGATCTTTTCTGAACAAAATATGCAAAGGGCCTTTTTCTGCAAAGGGACACTGACTGGAAAAGCTTGGCTCACGTATGCAATACACGCAGATATGGGGAAGGCTTTGTCCCAGTTTTATGCACATATTTATTGTGCGCTCACAGTTTGTAAAAATTGGTGTGCCGAGTGAGGCACAAAAAAGTGAACCGGGAGGCGATTTTACAAACCCTGCCGCGACTTTAGATGGCAGAGAGCGTTTTGTGCAAGAATGTTCGATTGGGGTCCTTCACTTGCAGGAAGAAAATTTATTGTTTTTTCTTACCTAAAGCTATATCTGAACCTGACCTAACCCTGTCCCATCTCGTAAAAATCAATGCTCGCTTTGGGCCCCGGCCTGCCATCTAAAGTCGCGGCAGGGTTTGTAAATTGGCAACCGGGAGAGTATCGTGGAAATTCTCACTTGTTCAGCCGGGTCCACACGCCGTTAATCAGGTGCGAATTCGCGTGCGATTGCATTCGCGCGCGATTGCATTCGCGCGCGATTGCATTCGCGCGCGATTGCATTCGCGCGCGATTGCATTCGCGAGCGAAACTGTTTCGCTCCTGCTGAGGTTTCGCGTGCTTTCCCCCTCCATCCGCACGCAAGTAGAAATTTTTCAACTCGATGCGAATGAGATAGCGAGCGAAAAATACATTCGCCGGGATGTCCAGACGAGGCGAAAGCTTCACGGGTGATTTATTCGCACGCGAATTCGCGCTTGTTTTCGAGGCGTGTGTACCCGGCTTTCGACTACTGGCCGAATTTGATTTATAGAATTTTAGAGGGCTCAATATCCGTATAGAAAAAGGGACAAAACCAAAATTCATTTGCCAAACTTTTGCGGTGTCGTTACCATTCTGAACACAATATGCTAAAAGAGTTTGAATTTGATCTCAACGTTATTGCAGCAGATATATGTACCCCCTGAGACCCTCCAAATGAATACACGTGGTGCCCCTAATTGATGCATGCACCATCGCAAAAAAAAAACAATTTTACGAACTTTTAGGACATCAAAAAGAGGTCAGAAAAAATTCGGTTCCCGAATATGTTTTGCGCCGAACATCTTTTTGTGTTGAAAAACCCAAAAATGGGATTGGGATCCACTATGGACAGAGAGTGACTTTAAGAAAATTGAATGATTGCAAACGGTTGAACCGCATAACCCCGCAAAATGACACCATATAAAAGGCGCAAAAACCAAGGTTACGAATATGTTGTGAAATACCAAATTTTTCCGTGAAAGGTTTTTCATCTGCGGCTCAATACCCTCATTGGTATGTCCCACCATATCGCGTCTGATTCTGAAAACTACCGAAGTTTCTTTTCGCCATTGGAACAGTTGAACACTAGCAACCCATTTGAACAATATTGGGATATTGCATTTTTCATCAGTGGAACACTTGATCCCATTCTGAACAGTATACAGCGTCTACCAAATGTCCTCGAACATTTATTGGTCAAATTGTGAAGGTCCAGCAAATACAGGGGCCAGCGAATTTAAACAGGGCTTGACACAAAACTTTTACACCTCACATCACAGTCATCATCTGCGGCAGCGTGCGACCCCATGTATTATAAAAAATGATCCCTGAGTTAAAACCGAGCTCCATGTTCGGAAACATTTGGTGAAGAGTGCTTGCAAAATGACTTCGTGCTTGTGACGACGTTTTTCGCAATTGGACTTTTCTCGATGATGGGCAATTCATCAAAAATCTGTTTTGGTTTTTTAAATTCTTTTCTGTGTGATTTTCGAACTTTCAGTTCCAGATGGAAGAGATTCAAAATTCTTCAGCAATGTGGAATACCTGGACCAACTCCAAATTTCATATTTGGAAATTTATTGGAGTGGAGGTTTTCCGGAGATCTATCGCTACACGTCATGGAAAGATGGAAGAAGAAATATGGAAATATATACGGGTACGCTTGGAGCAAGGATCAATAGAACATTGACAAGACCGAAAATCCTACTTCCCCCTTTCCCATCCCTTAAAAAGGTCAAAAGTTCATATTGCAAAGCGGTTGAATTTTTGGTGAATTATCGTGATGGACATAAAAGACAACTTGTTTCAAATTAAAATGAAGAAGTCCAAGCCGAGCATTTTCTATTCTGATTGTAAACAGGGTTATATATAATGGACAGGTAAAGAATGCGCATAAGGGCCTGTCCACATCATCAGAAAATCATCCCTAATAAATCCCGTTTCTTGCTTCAAGTCCCCCTTCAATACCTCACGTTTTCATTATCATTCATTGTACGTAAATGACAGTTCCTTGTCGGCCTGCTCGTGAATTTGCCAAATGCACCGGATGCTTGTTTTCGAAATTGCAGGCTACACTGACGTCTTTTTTATGCAGACGTTCTGAAAGCACATTTGATCAAAGGCAAACTCTAAAGCGAATATCGGCAACTGCATCGGTGGTCTAGTGGTTAAGGCACTGGACTACAATGCTACGCATGGGGCTCGTTTCCAGCAGGGACCGATTTTTTTTAGATTTTCCTGGCTGGGGAACTTTTGGACATTTTTGCGGCTGGGGAACACAAGGCGGTGGGCAGAAACCAAGAGCAGGTTAAGGTAGGTTAGGAAAGGTTAGGTCAGGTTGAAATAGCTTTTAAAATTTTTCGTTAGTAGTGTGCAAATGAGGTTTTTGTTGCAATGACGTCCGTGCAACCTGCGATTTCGGTAGGTTTCGAAAATACGCGCACCGGATTTCAAACCTAGTCCTACGTCATATGGAATTAATTTGGTCCTACGTCATGCATTATCATCTGAAGAGTGAACCGCAAACAAAATGTTTAAAGGCGGTATTCAGGAGCGAATTCCGGTAACTGACCGGTTGGCCGAGTGTATAAGGCATCCGCTCGTCAAATCGACCTTTTTCGGTTCGAATCCATACATGGCAAAAATGTGCAAAATTTTTTTCTTTACACTAAATAAGGGTTAACCAGAGACATTGGGCGAGCACGTAACTTAGGCAGTGTTGGTGGACGGGTGTGGTCTGGTTCAGTTAGATTTGGATAAGTTTCAATCCATTGAAGTGCGTGATTGGTCAGAAAATTGCGTATGACGTTAGGACTGGTTGGGAATCCGGTGTGTTTGACAAATTCGCGGTCTGTTGCTCCCTTCTTTCGCTTCAATGCTACGTTGTATGGTGACAAATAGACACATAAGTGCCAGAATCGTCCTCCCAGTTGTTGCCCACTCCCACTCTGGTGGAAAAATGTGCAAAAGTTGACATGGGTGATGCGACCAACGAAATTACTCTGCAAACTGCAACCGCAAGTTTCCGAGAAAAATCGGTTTGTCAGAACAATTCCAATGAAAAAGAAAGCAAGCGCAGACAAAAACAAAAAATTCAAAAAAGCGCGCGGGGTCTTTCAAACTGCGAATTTCTTTTGAGCGCTGTTCGATAATTTGATCAATGGCATGACCTGGCCCATGTAGAATACCCTGTACGTTGGTCCAGGTATATTTCCTGCCATAGGAAATTGTGTTCCCGGCAACAAAACACAACCTTTTTTCGTTTTTGAGTGAATTTTTAATTTACCGTGACCAAGGGAGACGATAAATACTGTCCACCTACCACAGGATTAACTTTACCCAAGTTAGCAAAATAAAAGACGCTGATAAAGCGCGTAAAAATTATGCAGCATGTGCATGAAATAAAAGACAGACTGAACTGTTGTAAAACGTGACTTCTCGTTTTTTATAAAACGCATTTTTCATAATCGCTTTTTCATAAACGCATTTATCATAATTCGCATTTTTTATAATTCGCATTTTTCATAAATTCTCGTTTTTCATAAATTCGCGTTTTTCATAATTATGCGCTCAACCTACACTGTAAAAAGTGCAACTAAACTGCAAGGAAAAATCACATAGGGCAGAGAACTGAACTGTAAGAACAAAAAGAAGAAACCAGATGTGTCAAGAACAAAAAAATTCAACAAAAAAAAATAATTATTTTGATTTTGCATGAATTAAAAAAATGACAAAAACAAAAAAATCTGCCAATTTTTACTTTTAATTTGTCCAGTGCATCATCTGGTTAAAATCCAACACACCCATTCGTTAAAAATCTATCACATTCCAAAAACTCAGTGCGGCCACAATCTTTTCAGAATAACACGCACTATTTCATGATTTTTGAGATGGCGTCCCCAATCTGTTCTCACGAGAATTGGTCTGCTAAAATGTGGTCCATGGGGCGCAGTGGGATGCCAAGGGCGCAGAGACCCCAGCAGGGGGTAAGTGTTACTCAGTACTCTTCTTGTAGCAGAGATCTTTTACAAAAAGCACGGGTCCCAAAGACGCAACCAAACGCCGTTCAATATTTCAATAAATTCCAACATTTTCATCAAAAGATACCGGTTTTCGATAACGTTGGACCAAAGATCCGTGGATGCGTTCAAAAGAGGTCAACTCGAGACCGCGCAAGCGATCGCATTTCTTCTTGTGAAGGAGAGCAAACAAATGCACTGACCTCACGACTGACCTTTTGGCTTTCATATAATATGATACTGCGAGTGGTTGCAACTAAATCCCTTCAGGAATTCAGGACATTCATTTCCAGCGGTCTGCTTGCGCGAGGTGGTTTATACCTGCTCTTAACGTTTAAACGAATAGCAATATTAATGATATTTGGGACAGTATGCTGGAGCCGAGTTTCCCAGTTTGTGCCAAGAAAGATTGTTACAGTGTATCCACGCTTTCGAATGATTATAAATAACGCGAATTTATAAAAAACGAGAATTATGAAAAATGCGAATTATGAAAAACGCGAACTCTTTCGCATTTTTCATAAAAACCTGTTTATAAAAATGCGTTTTATGAAAAACGAGAAGTAGCCGTTGTAAAAAGAGCATGCTGAAAGGATATTAATGAAGTTTCTAAAATGTTTAAAACGCCAAAAATCACTCCTTGCACGGGCTAAACAAAAACAGCAGTTTTCAGATTTGTCCTGTTCTAAGATGTAAAAATCGGTCCTGCTTCCAAATATCAAGGCTACAATATGTCTGAAAATGCCGATAATTTTTTTCAGTAGTAATGGCGGCGAGATCCAATTGACACTATACTTCCGAGGTAATCAATGTTAAGCTGCCATCTGCTACTCTGAGGTAAAATAGATGACACTTTAACATTGCTTACCTCGGAGGCAAAGTTACCTGTCAATTGGATCTCTTGTTTTTTTTTTTGGAGTTTCCATAGAGAATACCTCACTTCTATTATCGTGGATTTTCCCGTTAAGCATTGACTTTCCCGCTGCCCCGAGGTCTCCTACCCAATAAGTTTTAACGGGTAGTGAATGAATCGTTCGTGCCATTTAATCCCGCCGAGGCGGACCCTGCTATGCAACTGATATACAGGGTGCCCCCAAAGTCCCCAGCCATATGGTGGAAGGCGTTTTAATGGGTTTTTTCTCTTTTTTCTTTTTCATAGGTGTCCTCATGGTTCGAAATGGTTTCGTCGAAACAAGAAAGCGTCAAAAATTGTGCTAATCGTTGATGATAATCACCATTCGATTGGGGAAGACTTGGAATTATTTTTCACCGGAAACTTCCCCGATGAAAAATAATGCAGGCCCCTCTTATTGATTGGTGATTATCATCAACTAACACAAATTCGACTCTTATTTGTTTCGATCACACCATTGCGAACCATTAGGACACTCATGAAAAAGGAAAACTATAAAAACACATTAACACATCCCACCATATGGCCGGGGACTTTTGGGGCACCCTGTACATGCCATGCAGGTGTATATCAGTATTTTTGTGACGAGGCTAAATCCATGGTGAACTTTCCACACAGCTGAACAATACAATTTGCCTCCATATGCTTCACGCACCGGTTGGTTAACGCTATACGCTGGTGTTTCTGGGACTAGTTTCCGCCCAAACTGGTGCAACAAGATACTCAACATTAATGTGAAAATAGGGGTTAGGTAAGGGTCAGCCTAAGTGTTAGGTTAAGGATCGGTTAAAGTTTGGGTTTTTCGCATTGATGCAGGTCAAGGGTCTGAGGAAGAAAACCTCCATTTTCTCCAAGCAGTATTATCGAAAGTTTGAATTTTCGGATGATATGATCAGGCGCACACGCGGATGTTCGCACTATGCTCATTCGCTTCTTGAAGGTTTTAACTAAGAATGCTTCACTATTTCATTCAAATCAATTATGGCATCGGCGGGTCATTCATTGTTTCATTGGGCATATTCTGTGCTGGCAGAAAGCATACCCAAGAATATTCCTAGACGCATATTTTTTCCCAATCCACTTACGCGGACAAGAAGCTCGCAACAGCCGTCGTCTGAAATTGTGACGTCATCAATTTTGGCATTTTTTTCTTGCCACCGCTATTTGCCATGTGGCATCGCTTCGTAACTCTTTCTTAGGTCACAATAGGGTTAGATTAGGTTGGGATTGGTTAGGTTAGGTCAGGTTACGTTCGTTCAGGTTGGGTTTCGAAAATTAAATGTTTAAATTGGCTGTAATTCCCAACAACCAATCATAGAGACAAGCTTGCGGAAGTGGATTGGGAAACAGGAATAACCTGATGAGTAAATTTTGTGATTTCATATTCCTTCTGATCCCATTTAATTTCCTTATTGTCATTTGCCAGCTTCTACATGGGCGTGCAACCGAGGATTGTCATCGAGGATTTGGACATGTTGCGAACACTGTTTGTCAAGGAAATTGAACTATTTGCAAACAGACCGGTTGGATTCCCATTTTTCCTTTCGTCTCAGTCATGACATTAACAATACGCAGCACTTTAGCATGAATTTTGGTTTGCTTGTGGGATTTTGGTGTACAAATATGTTGGCAGAGAGTGTCATGAAACTATCTTTCAAAAGAGCAACTCGAAATTTCTTTGGGGAAGCACTTTGGAAGCACAACTACAGCAATTTTGTCGAACTATGGCTTGATACCTTAGTCCAAAGGTAGGATCGTCGAGTGGCTCTTCTCCGATAAATCATGGTAACACGTGATTGCTTGATTAATCTGCTACCTGGTTTTGCAACAGTTCCTATCCCGCGCCGCAGCCAGCATGCCTTTCATATCTCTGCACCGTTTATAAAAAAAATACTCAATACAAATAACACGCTTTTTCCCGCGCACCATCCGTAACTGGAATTCTCTCCCTGCAAGCTCGTCGCTCATCCCGTAAATGGCCACTGCGCGGGCAATATCTCTGCACCTTTTTAAACTGGTTCTGTTACCATTTGTTGATTTTATCCTCGATTATCTGATGGGCCTTACGGCGACTATGTTCATCAAATAATGTGAACTGATTTATGAATGAAAAAAAAAATGAAATGAAATTTCGCCGTGTGGTTATGAGTAGTGGTGATGGAAACATGTAACATTCATGCGAAAATTGCGATTGTTGAGATTTTCCAAAACTCCTGCCACAGAATTTAAAGGTACCCTCTTATTCAACCGAGGTAAATTCGGACACCTACAGAAACTTTCGTTGCAATCTGTCACTTAAATTTCTACTTTCTGGATAAGAACGGTTTCAACCAACAGTGGTGCTATCGAAGGAGCAGCAAACAAAACATGCCGGTGACCTCCATTGTTGCTTTCCTGCAAGGACATTCGAAGGTCTTCGTTTCCATCAGGTTCATTCATCCTGTGAGAGGTCAGTATTTCGGTCTCAAGTAAAGGACCTTTAGAGCTGGGCAGAACATCGTTGTTCACCATTCTGCTTTTTTGCCAGCCCGCAACAAAGTGATCTGCCAGCAAGTTGGAAGTGGTCTATCGCGGTTCCTGGTTTCAAAAAAGACAGCTCTACACCTGCAAATTACCGGTTGGTTATAAAACAAGGACACACCCGCAAAAATCCGGAATCCCGCTCACAACCATCACACACATCCCGCACATACCACACACACGCACACTACCGCATACACTCGCACACACCTGCAGACACCCCGCACACATCCGCAGACACCCATGAAACACCAGCACACTCCACACACGCACAGAGAAAACCCGCACACGCCCAGAAAAAAACGCACATTCCCAGAAAACACCCGCACACACAGAAAACACGCCAGAAAAACCGTAACACACAGAAAACATCCGTACACACCCAACAAACACCCGCACACAGCCAGAAAACACCGATACAAATCCCACAAACCCATAAAAACCCGCACACACCCAGAAAACACCCACACACACAACAGACACCCGTAAAAAACCCGCACACACCCAGAAAACACCCACACAAACAACGAACACTATACAAAAAACCGGTATACACCCAGAAAACACCCGCGCACACACAGAAACCACCAGCACACACCCAGAAAGCACCAACACATCCAAAAACATCCCCACACACCCCACACACTCCACACACCCAGTAAAACCTGCACAGATCCAGAAAACCCGCACACACCCCACACACCTAGAAAAAATTGCACACACCCAGTAAACATCCGAAGAACATGGCGTGTAACCGAAATTGTTGTCGCGTGCGTTAAACCTGTCTACTTTTTCATGTCAAAAATTTCTCTGAAGTTTGCTTCATGTTAATCGACAAAGAACGGATTTCTCTGTTTGGATTTCAGGATACTTTTTTATTAGGGAACGAGTCGATTCTCGGGGCAAGCGACCTGGATTGGAAACGATTGAGACACCATTTGACGCCGGTCTTCACACAGAGGAAACTGAAATGTGTGAGTTCACATTGTCAACATTGACAGCAATAATAAATAATTTTGGAGTGGAATAAAATCTTTTGGTAGAATCGGTTGGCAAAAAATCGTTTGGCAGTCAAAAAGCAGTGGGGATCTTATTTCCCAAATCGGTTATTTGTCTTGATTGTTCACAGAAAAAGGCAACATTTCCCAAAATGGTTCCAGACGCATTGGTGCGATCGCGCGGCCATTGATTGTCACAGAAACAATAATGACTCCCATGATCCAATGTTGGTACTTTTATTTGTATATTTTCAAAGGTGAAACTCGGGACAAGCTTGGAACTAAAGACCGCTCGGGCCAAAGCCAAGAAACGATCTCGATGGGGTGTCACACAGCTGGAGGGGGTTGCACTGTTCCGGACATGGTGCATTGCCTGTACGGAAAAATGCCAAACACTTGTTTCCTCGAGGAACTTTGTTTCGACCCGTGTTTTCACTTTCGCACATACCTGACCGAGGACATGTTGCCGCAATGGAGCGCACGCACCAGTTCGGGAGTTCGGAATATGCTACCAAGGTGATGATGAGTCGGATGCTGATGTACAGAGAAGATACCCAACGTGGCTAAAGGTGACTGACCTGTGGCTTCCTTCTTGAGATTTGATAGGGGTCGAGAGAAAAAAGCATGGCAATCGAATAGTGATTGCTTGATAACCCAGTGGAGATATATGTGCACCCAGTCCGCCACCACCGCGGGCGTTAGCGGCCCCGTCTGCAGAATCCTGCGGTAAGCGACAGAGTGAATGCACCCGGCAACCCAGTGCTCCGTTGGTGGACACAGCAGATGGGAGGAGGCCGGTTTGCATGTGGCCTTTAGTGCGATGCTTTCCTCGTTATGATGGGCTGTTCGGTTGCAGTTCGGAATACCTGCCGACATTTGAAAAAAGCTGAACTGGACGAGTTTTCACACACGCTCAAATGACCAAAATGGGATGGGAAGATCGGGCGAGGGAGGTAGGATAAAAAACCGTTAGGATAGTGTGTTGGGACAGTAGGTTAGGTTAGGTCAGGTTAGGTTAGGTTTAGTTAGCTTTAAGTATATCAGAGAGCAATGGTGATAACTCGTCCAGTCCAATGTCGGCAGGTATTCCGAACTGTTACCGGCTGTTCTGTGTGGCTACTAGTGCCACTCCTTCCCCATAAAGGGACACAGGTTGAGAACTTTAGGGACTGGCATCATTACATAGAGAGGTAGCTCGGGGGTCGGGTGATGCTCGGTCCGCTACCAGCCATTGACCCGGGGCAGCTTGGCTTGGGCTGTCGCACGCATGTCCTCATCCACGCTCTTGCCTTGCTTCCCCAATCCGGCAAATCACGACGGGGGAATCAAATGGGTCGCCTTGCGTCAGTCGCGCGGCGAAGCGCTGTCCTGCACATTGCTCAGTTGACGAGCGGAGGGAGTCACTAAAGCGCCAGCGGCGTTCGCCAGCAGTACGCTCACTGCCTGTTCCAGCTGCGTGAAAGCGGGGTTGCACTGACCACGCAGTGGGGGGCCGACATCGTGGTCCACTGACACCGGGCTGGTTACCGGCTTAGATCTGGGCATGGATCCCCGTCCCGTTCCCAGATCTTTACTTTATCAACCCCGTGTAAGGCACCGGATCGAATCTGATATCAGGTCTCACAGCTAGGACCTCAAGAGCACTTCAAAATCACATGAGCGCATGTAGAGCAGGAAATCTTGTCTGCGCTCCCCACTCCTCATGATGTTTTGGGGCTATGGTCTGGGGTGCCTAGCTTACCTACGTTCAGCTATAATTTTGCACCACTCCGGCTTATCTCTTATTCTCATTGCACTTTGGGTACAGCCCCAGACCTCTTTGCACCGGTAGCTGACCTTTTCTTTCACATTATAAACAACACCTTCCTGATGTGATGATGGCTGTTCCTGATGAGAGAGTGTTTGCTGGTGTGTGGTGGTGCCATTCAGGAATTTCCTAACGATGTGGCACGTGTTTATGATAGCTGCTTTTTGGAGTTCAATGTTTGTGTTTCTGCGAAGACCTAGTGCGTTGAGGCTGTTGTGAAGTGTTTTCGGGATGAGGCCAGTGGAGGATACAACAATGGGTTAGTGACCACTTTGTCCATCCGCCACTGGTTCCGTATTTCTATGCAAAGATCTGTGTACTTGGTGATTTTGGTGGTATGACCTGTGGTGAGGTTGTTGTTATTTGGAATTTGTGATATCAATGAAAAACGTGGTTTTGGCTTGTTTGTCGACAAGAGCGATGTCTGGCCTGTTGTGGTGTATGGTTTTATCTCTGATGATGGTTCTGTCCCAGCAAAGCCGGTGTGTGGCATTATCGAGGACAGCCGGTAGGGTGTAGCTGAACAGTGTGTATGGCAAGTTTGTGTATGACTGCAAGCTATTTGGTGGATGATGTTGGCAACCTGACTGTTTCTGTGTTTATAGTCGGAGTCAGCCAGAACCCTGCAACCTGATGTGATGTGCTGAATGGTTTCAGGTGTTGAATGGCACATGCGGCAGTAGTTATCTCTAATGGCCTCCTTCCGGATGTGCTTCCTGTAATTGTTGTGTCAATAACCTGATCCTGAATAGCAATCATGAACCCTTCGGTATCCGGGAAGAGATCACCTCGAGTCAGCCACGCGTTCGACGCTTCGATGTCGACATGTGACTGGCTATGATCAAGGTGATGTCTGCCGTGGAGAGGTTTTTGGGCCCATGATGTGTGCTTTTCTGCTTTGGTTGTGATCGGAAGTGAGGAATCTGGTTGTTGGAGATTGAGAGGCGTGTGGTTGGCATCTGCAGGCTGATCGCTTTGTGTAATCGGGATTCTCTCTGCTTTTTCCCAAAATATCCTCTCAAAGAATTACCCTGCTTATTATGCAAATTAACAATATCTACAATACCTCTTCCACCTTCCTTCCTGGGGAGATTCATCCTCTGAACGCATGCATGAGGATGATGTTTCCTATGGCTCGTCATGGTTGTCCGTGTCATTCTCTGAAGGCGCTCTGGCTCTGTTTGTGACCACTTGATGATTCCAAAATTGTATGTGAGTTTTTCTATTGCATATGTGTTGATGGCCTTGACAGTGTTCCCGCCACTGAGGCGTGATTTCAGAATGTTGGTGAGCCTGGTTCGGTATGCATTGGTAATATCAGTCCTGATCTGTTTGTGGTCCATGAGATGTCACTGTTGGATGCCAAGGTAGTTGTAGTTTCTCCCTCCTCCATGGGTTCTATTACGTCCCCATTTTAGAGCTCGAAACCCACAAGTTCCCTGACACCGTTGGTGATGTGCTGGGTTTTGCATTTGTCCAGCCCAAACTGCATGTGGATGTCTGCTGAAAATGTTTCTGTGAATTTGAGAAGATGGTGGTTTCTAAATTACTTGTAGTTTCTCCCTCCTCCATGGGTTCTATTACGTCCTCATTTAGAGCTCGAAACCCACAAGTTCCCTGACACCGTTGGTGATGTGCTGGGTTTTGCATTTGTCCAGCCCAAACTGCATGTGGATGTCTGCTGAAAATGTTTCTGTGAATTTGAGAAGCTGGTGGAGGTGTGAATCAGTGGATGCCATAAGTTTAATGTCGTCCATGTATTGTGCCGGGATCAATATTGAGACCACAACCGCAAGGTATTGCGCAGCAGTTGTCATTCGTTCGTGCTGGTTGCGAGGTGCGGCTTGCGGCTCCTGTGTTGAAATCTTGCGATGATTGGTCTTGGCTTTGTGGCCAATCGCAATGCGTTCTCCAGAGGAGTTTCCGCCTTCCGCTGCCAACGCTATTTGGTCGTATTATAAATTTGCTTGCATAGCCTGAGCCAGAGCTGAGCCTGCAGGCCTCACACCGAAGATGGCTGCTGGAAAGGCCATGAATTTAACGAATCGGTGAGAACGGCAAAATTAGATCGTGGCTGCTGGTTGCAGGTGCAAAACAATCTGGCCTCGCCTCCGCCACACGGGTCTTGCCTTGCAAGTGTTTCGGGAGATGAACGGTGAACCCAAAACATGCGCACCGCGAGCAATGGGAAATATTTCCGATGTCGATTGCAACAGACGTGTCATGCTGGAATGAAAAGGAATGCCCGCAACACACAAACACGACACAACGATTTTGATTCGGATTCTGTCTGCGGGATGCTGGCTGATCGCCATGCTTCCAAAGATCAATGCCGCGATGTTTTGATTGAATCCTTATCGCATAAAACGAGCATGAGTCGTGCTGCGGAAGCCCGCCCACACTGCCACTGGTCGGAACCGTCAGATCCAAAAGTCCTGACAACAAAAACTCACTTGCAGCCACTTGCCCATTGACGGCGATTTTCTGTAGCTAACAGTGCAGTGTAATGGCCCGTTATTAGCGTTTTGTGACAGGCACGAGATCCCCTGGGCTGCCTGCGGTGGGGAAATACAAATTAGCTGCAGTCCAGAACAATCATGTTTCATCTGAACCACTATCGGGAATTTCGACAAGTAACACAAAGCGGCCGCTAACGCGCAAACATGTTGTGTTTGAATCAAGCAAACTGTGGTTGCACTTTTTGGGCGTTGGACTTTTGTTTATTTTTTTCTAAAAAAAAAGACTCGGTGTCCTCCTGTTCTGTTTCAATTCAAACTTCATTAAAGAGCTGTGAGAAATGTCTCGCCTCTCGTCCAATGGTTGCCCGTGAATTTTATGTGGCGACTTTTTGTCTCACGCGTGCTCAGAAATTCGGCAAAATTGGCTTTGCGCCAAAGATGCCAAAGTTGCTTTTTACCTGCCCCGTAACTTGCGTTAATGGCCACACGAAAAAAACCAGTCGGATCCAGGTAAATGGCAATGCGAATCAAGCGTCGACAGCAATAGCTCGACACGTCATCTGGCACTTTGTTTTCTGGATTGGGAAGTGGCGACACTTTTCAATTTCTTGAGTGACATGTGGCGACACACAGCAGGTCATTTTGCGAAAATTGAGCAATTTTGTTCCTCAAATGATTTAAGAGTTTTATGCGACGAAAGGTTGGGATCATTATACATGTGTGAAAGCGCTCATTT
>JASGXE010015288.1:0-12216 GCA_030068105.1 Sinentomon sp. SZTP_YWyxl | reverse complement strand
AAGGGGTTTCGTGAGATTTGACCAAAAGTCACACTGAGCGTTGACCTTTGCTCCGCTTAAAACGGGCTTTATGGATGTCTCTTGACATCACAAAAGTCTTTCGCAGGTATATACCTCAGTTCGGAATGATCTTTCAGCATCCGTTCGGAATGATCTCTCAGGCTTCAGCAGGGTCTAATGCTTGAACATGTCAAAACTTTCACAATAACAAAGATTCTTTCACATTCTTTATTCTTTGTTGTTTAAATCAATAAGACTGCAAGGTGGCTTAGTTGTGATAGATATAGTGTTTTTCACTTGTTAACACTTCTGCAAGTGTTAAATACAAGAAGAGACAATGACAAAAAGTTGACAAGGATCCGATAGAAATATGTTGCGATGGCAACAGCCCAGAACTCTGTTATACGTGTACTTGGAAATGACAGACGAGTCTGGAGGAAGGGAATTTCCAGTTGCGAATTCTTCGGGGAAAGGGAGTATGGTATGTACTTTTAACAACAGATGGGGTGGTTAAAACAAGCACCGTTGTCAGTTCTCCTCTGAACGGACTTATCGCGTGGAAGGGAGTGGAATCAAGACCTCTTTTTCGGAAACAATTGACCAAAAAAGTTCCAAACGATGACACTGCCGGAGTTACCGCAGCAGGTATGGTGTCGCTCTGGGCCCAGTAACAGTGCAGAGACGCTGTGTTTTCGATTATAGTACGTATGTGCCAGCTTGGATCTGGAAGCACGGCGCTGGACTCTTTTCAAGGGTAGAATCTGGCCAGGCAAGTAGGATTCCAAAGATCGCAAGCGTAATAAAAATTGGGATGGTATGGTGTCGCTCTGGGCCCAGTAACAGTGCAGAGACGCTGTGTTTTCGATTATAGTACGTATGTGCCGCAGCTGTGGATCTGGAAGCACGGCGCTGGACTCTTTTCAAGGGTAGAATCTGGCCAGGCAAGTAGGATTCCAAAGATCGCAAGCGTAATAAAAATTGGGATGACTAGAGCTTTGAATGCCCGCATTTGACACTTATTTATGCTTTATAGGCTACTGATTAGGCAACTATAGACTGCATATATCGAAGTGTTCTGGGACATGGATGAGCTGGCCGCCGTTTAAAAAGGAAACGATTCTGGCAGGCTTCGCGGAAAAGCGTTAAAGAATATTGCAAAAAAGTTTCGCCGAAACGAAAAAATTTAATTTCTCACAACTACAGATATAGAGAAATGAAAGTTGTGAGAAATGAAATCCGCGATAAATCTGCTGTCTATCGTTTTTTTTCAAAATATGAATAATTTCTGTCTGCCGCAAGTATCAACAACAAGCAATTCCTGTTATGTGGATCCTCGCAGATCGCAGATCGCAGAGTTTTGGATTGGCCGCATGATATGCGATGGGGAATATCATTAGAACCAATCTTGCCCTTCGGAGTGTACAGTATTCTGGGGTTTCTCTTTGGAACAGACTACCGAGTGCCGTAAGATGTGCAGAAACACGACGTGTTTTTACTGAACTGTTTAGTACATGGTTGGATGGCCAGAATCTTGGGAGTATCTGACCTTCTTTCAGCGCCTATTTCTATGTTATTCTTGCCGTTTTTCCTTTTCTTTCTCTTTTCAGCTTACAAATGATTCTGCCCATGTTTTTTGCTTTCTTTTTTCTGCTTTTCTGTTTCACCAAAATCAATTGTTTTTTCAAATTTCTGTGCATTGTAAAAGGGATGCCACTACGGAATATTCCCGGCATCTCTTCAAGACTGTTTTTTGATAAATCATTGTTTAAAATTTCAAATAAAGGTGAATTTCAATTCAATTCAATTCAATTCAATTAACTGGTTTTCTATTGCGATCTGACCAGCAGTTGGGCGCAATTGCAGGTTCCAAGTTAAATGGGT
Source organism: Sinentomon sp. SZTP_YWyxl (assembly GCA_030068105.1). Lineage (NCBI taxonomy): Eukaryota > Metazoa > Arthropoda > Protura > Sinentomata > Sinentomidae > Sinentomon > Sinentomon sp. SZTP_YWyxl. The sequence continues at coordinate 10,335 of JASGXE010015288.1, read as the reverse complement.
TGTGTGTTGACGCACAATTTATTTTAGCTGTAAAACGAATAGACAGGCTACAGTATTGCGCCAAAATGAATGAGGAATTTACATGGAGACTCTTGATTCTTGTGTGCATGAAAGATCAAAAAGTTACTTCCAAAACGGCAGTTTTGTTTTGTGCATCAGGCCAAGTGCAATGGACTATTTGCGAAGGGCAATCAACTGCGCTCTTCATTCTCCTCTTTCATATACGTTGGCCTATACGTTTTGACATGCTTCGCTTTAAATTTAAGGGTTCATTTTATGCCCTCTGGGTCTGGTTATAAAACCCCTGGCCTCCGAGAATTATGCAAACTAAAATCCAGAATGGCAACAAGCGTGAGTTGTAAAATTTCGCTTTCGCCGTTGTATCGCATTGTTTGAAACAATGAATTTCGAAGTGTCCCTTTGTGAATCGAGGGAGTCCTGAAAGGGTGAATTTTGCGTTTGAGGCACAAATGCATTTTTAAGGAAGGCGCAGGCTGTTCTCCTTTCGGGATGACCCGAATATTTGGACCGGGGTGATGTTTGTGATTGAAGGGATTTTGTATGATTGAAGGCAAAAGTCTCATTGGAGTTAAACATATTCGAACAGATTTGCGGTAAATTCACATACTCGTGATATCTCTGGTAAAAACGTACGGTAAAATTGAATGAAAAAGTTTTAAAATCATTGAGAATTCAAAAAAAAAAAAAAATACCGTGCAATCCATGTACGAATACGCATTTTGTTGTTGCTGTTTGTTGGGAACAGGACTTTTGTGCTATTTATTTGGAAAATGAATTTGAGATTGGTCGACTGGTTTGACACCATGATCTCTTTTTGGGAGCGCCATCACACCCATTTAAGAGGTCGGTATCGCTGCATCAGTCGGTAGGACCCACCTGAAAAGCAACACTGACTGTGTTGCCTTACAGCTTCCGTATACGAATAAAGATGGCAGCCTGCTTATCAATTTTTCCAGATAACCCAATGCAACTTTCTTTGAAAATTTGCAGTCTATGATTACTGAAATTGAGTCAGAAATACAAAATACACATAAATACATCTTGAGGCGAAACCACATTGCAATTTCTTTCCCCGTTTTATTCCTTCAGACCAACCAAGAACAGTATTCTAATTCAATTACTTTTCTGTTTAACAGTAGGTATAGGCCCTGTCTGACATTTTCCCTCTATGGCATTATTTTATTTATAATTTTCAAATTGCGGTCAAACGTAGAGCATATTTTGACCCTCATCCTTCGTGGGCATCTAAACTCCAGGTCCAAAATTTTCGTTAAAGAGCTACCTAATAAAATAATTGTATTAAGGACTGACACTATATTTTTCGGGGATTTCCCCTTGTCATATCTATTCGTATACCATACGTTTTTTTAATTTTTTATTTGTTTTTAATTTTTTTGTTATTTGTTTTTACCCTTTTTGTTTTGCGGTGTTGCTTGCTGTTGTGCCATTGCCCTAATTTTTTTTTGTCATTTTCTCGATATCATTTTCTTGTTTCATTGTAAATAGTTTTTTATCCTCGACAAACCCTTGTTCAAAATGTAAGTTCCTTCTCTCCTTTTGCAGTGTCAGGCCTACGTTGTGGCCATGCTGATCTCAGTCCATTTCTCTGATTTTGGCCTTTTTACAATTCCAGGCCTTGTTCAAAGGGATGAAATCAATTGTTTGTCGTAAATTTGAAATAAATAAATAAATAAATAAATAAATACGGATAAATGAGGAGAATGGGGACATTTAAGAATGGGGTCCAAGTGAGAATGGGACCCGTTCGGAACTTTCTAAAATCTTTAAAACATGCGTCGGGATGCAAATTGGCATCCTTCGCAACCCTCGAAATACGCCCTTGTCCGAAAGGAAATAGACTAGATATCATCAGAAGTTCCGTCCGGCACTTCATTTCCAAAATTTTAGAGCTTCAAATTAAAATTTGCTGCGTTTTAGGGCAACCAGACAGGTTGTATCGATACACGGGGATTAAATTGAAGGGATGTGCGCGGTAGTATGGGTACCACTCTACTATACTTTTTGTGTGGCACGGTGTACTCATCTTTAAAATGTATGTACCTCAATGGTGAAATATCTGCGTGAGCTAAAGCGTACCACTACCTTCCAATTTCAAAATTTCAATTTCACAATCCCTGTACGATAGCGGGATAGTCAACTTGCGATCCATGCACAGCGGGCATTTAATGTGCGTGCGTTTCATTGATATTGCGCGGACTGTGCCTCTCGCAGGGCAGTACAGGCTCCCTAAAATTATTGAAACATTTATATCTCGAGAAGAGACCTTAGGCCTATGCAACACAAAACAAATGTTGGCATAACCGCTGGTAATTTTTATCTCTTGCGCGCATGAAGATCTTTGAAAATGCCGGTGACTTCTGTCTTGGCCCTTCCCTTGTGGTTATTTTGGGTTTTAGGGCGTTGTCAGTAACTCTTAAGCCTCCTCTAAGCCCGCTTATATGACGGTTTATCCCTGGAACACATAGGGTGTTTTCCACTGTGCCATTTGCATAATTCTGTGAAGAACTGAACGAATTTTCGGAAATGCCTGCTCCTTGATGAAGACCAGGCACGCAGAACAGATAATGATCTTTCATATTGTTCCCCAATTTGCAAGACTAACATATTTTTTAATTCATTTTTCCCCAAAACCGTCAGAGATTTGAATTTCCTATCCTCTACATCCTTAATTATTTCAATCGCACTTTTATATACCCAGGCGTCGCACATCGCATTCGCACAACTGTAGCTTTTTTATTGTTTTTGATTCACATCTTTGGCCCATGCACCTTTTAAATTTTCGATAACTCCTTTATCATTTTTTTTAATTGACTCAGAATCTTTGTTCGTCGTCTGCCGCACCACTAACCTCTCGTGGCAGTATTGTTTTAATAAATAAATAAAAATAAAAACTGAAAGTATCGCGTTTCAAAGTATTTTGTAACTCATGTTTCTTGTGGTTTCAAAATGATGAGTGAGTTACGAGAAGAATTGAACTCCAATGTTCGATGAGTTTTGGCGGGTTGTGTACACTTTCATTTTGCGATCTTGTCACAAAGTGCAACATATCAACGCAACCTGACTATTGTCCGTCTACGAATGCTTATTTGCAATTTGCATGTCCATAACGTTTGCATACGAGTGTAATTCCGTCAAATAAATCGCGCAGCTCTTCTTTGAATAAGCAGCAATGTTAATCTTCTTCTTCAGCAGCGTAACATTAGAATCGAGATCGGATCCCACATTTCGCACGCATACTCAAGTTGGTATAAAATTAAGTTCTTTGCAAAGCTTCAAGTCAGGACACTTTTGAGGCATTTCACAGGAATTTATTTGATTTACAAAAAGTGGAGTTAATGTGATTTCTCCAATGAAGGTTGCTGGAAGAAAAATTCTTCACGAGGAACCACAACCACAGAAATGCGCCGAAAAACTGGTGTTCGACCATACGAGTTCATTATTTAGTCGGGGCGGGATCACGAAAACGAAGTGGCACCAAAGCGCCGAAAAGCATTGTGACATTCTCCAAACACGTGAACCTCAGGGTCAAGTTCACTAGAAATTGGTTGGCACTTGAGTCGGCCAGGCCTGTGTAATGTTTCTTGCATGCTCTATTAATGATTATGACTTCCTGTTATGACTTCCGTAAAGCGCAGTGCTTTCGAGTAAACAAAATAATTTCCTATATCTAGTCAATGAAATGCGGGTCACCATCTGGCGAACATTTTGAAACTGGCGAACATTTTGGAAACTTCAGTGCCACTACATTGATCCACCTTCCAACGATGCACTGTTGCCAAAATCGTGCAAAATCACAACACGAACGAGTCTGTACTCATATACTGTGTTTTAAAAAGCGACGAGATGATTGTTCCCATAGTCCACCTGAGTTTTGTGACATATTCGGTAGAATGCGGCCAAATTTTGTTAAATCGCTCATGATGCATTATTTGCTGGCAGCAAAGTTTTTCGGAACCTGAGCCCGAAGAAACCAGGGGATGGCACCACCAGAAAATAAAGGAAGCCAGCGTGCGCAGGTACTTCTGAAAAGTTTGTAAGATCGTGGCTGAGGGAAAAAGAGAAAGGATTGATTTTGTTCCTTGCGCTTCTTTCTTTGTTTTGAAAATACTGCGGATATTCTCCTGAGGGTTCGCTCAAGGTATTACGTACGTATCTACAGCGGAGGTATCGGAAAAATTAGATTGTTTTGGCAACGTTTTTAAGAGAGAAATAATCTTCGCAGCACATAAATGAGAGAACCAACCGCAGCAGGAAAGGGAAAAAGGAAAAGGAAATCAAAACAAAACACAGCAAAAGAAACAAAAAATAAGGAATCGATTTGGGCAGCGGTATAGAGGTAGTCCTATACAGAGCTTGGAAATTCGGTACTGATATCGGCCTATACAGGCTGAACAGGTAAGCGTTTCCCGCGTTTAGAGGAGAGGAAAATCCTGGACAGCATTTTGTAATTATTCCTTGAAAATTCATACTTGATTGCGATAAACAATTGAAAACATACGCTCATTGCGTGCGGAGGGTACCTATCTCAACGGGTAAAATTACCTTATGTGAAAGTTGCGCGGGAGAAAGTTAGCTAGCGAACAATAGGGGAATTTTTGAATGGTAGGAACATTTAAAAAATCACTGGAGTGCGAAATGTCAGTTTAAAAATGAAGCCTGAAATGAAGGAGAGTTTGGGATGATCCCGAAAAAGTGTCAGTGAGCGGATGAACATCAGATCCATCCGCAGCTGCTGGATCCATGAAAAAATCCAGCTGATGAATACAAAACGTCAGCTGGATCTGATCATTTGAAACGGACATCAGACATTTTAAATTTCGCATCATTCTCGTACACTGACAGAAATTTTTGGCGTTCGAATATGCTCACATATGAGTTTGAATGGTTGGCTCCTCTGTATGGTTTAACTCGATCCATTTCTCGAGACAGTTTGATAACTCTTCAACATCCAAAACTTTACAGTAATATGGCATGAGGCTCATGCCCCTTGCCAAGGGAATTTAAAAGCTCTTTTGCATTCGCCAAACCCCTGGAGAGGAATCAAACTCTCCATAAATTCATTTATTTGTGTAAGTTTTCAAATTTTTGCACGCGCTTCTGTTTATCCGCAGTTTGTGATGTGTCTTAATAATCTCGTTGAACGCCCTGTGGATCGGGCGCTATTTCGTGCGCTGTCGAATGCTTCTTTTTCCCAAAAGGGAGAACAAAAAACTGAAAGGGAGAGAATTTAAACAAGGAAGCGCGGCAGAATCAGAGAAATAGGTAAGCTTCTTCAGATATCGAATAAAGGTGCGGTTGCTTAACAAAAAGAAACGCTGCAGACCATTGCCGCTTTTCGGCTCAAGGAGGCTTTTTTAGAGTAAGATTGGGAAAGAGACAAATTCAGAACTGAAATTCAAGGGTTTTTGCAACAATTGTTGTGTGATATAATCTGCATTCAAAAATCACGGATGAAAAATGGATGCTCCTGCTTACCAAAATAATCCGTCTCAAATAGATATACATACAGGGTAACCCAAAAGTCCCTGGCCATAGGAAAAACGCAAATTTGTCGTTTTTGTCATATTTTGTGATCTGAAACTTTTTCTGGCTCTGACATCGGATGTCAAGGCTTTGTTCGGAAATTTTAGCACCGAATAAAGTGGTGACATCCGTGGTGGGAGCTAGAAAAAGTCACAAATCACAAAATTTGATAAAAACAGTTAATTTAATTTTTTTATATGGCCAAAAACTTTGGGCATCCCTGAATATGCGCATGTTGTTCCGATTACGTCTTGTCAACCGTGGTTAGAGCAAGAACGAGTTTTAGATCACAAGATTTGATAAAAACATCAAATTTACATTTTTCCTGTGGCCAAAGACTTTTGGGCTACCCTGTATACGAGTACCCATAGCGAAGTGTGCCATTTTCGCCATTTAGTTCACATGATTCTTTCTCTTTTCCGTTTGCCTTGATAAACTACATTTCATGAAAGTGAAAACTTTCGCATTGCTCATTGTGGTGCATGACTGCAGGAGTCTTTTCGAGCACTGTTTGATGCGTTTTACTCTCTACTCGATTGTCATGTGTTTCTGTTGAACTGTATGATATTTATGATTCCAACTCGCATGCGCTGGAGTTTATTATAAATGTGTGTGTTCGAAAACAATTCGAGGGCAGTGTGCAGTCTATGTGGCATAGGGAGTTTCTACCCGAAGAGATCATTCATAAAAAACACCGTCTTTCACATCAAAAATAACCTTTTAAAGGATTGCGGGGGCTGTGTGATTGCGGAACCCGCAACAAAGGGAATTCTTGAGGGGTTCAGAAACGCAGTAGTTCCATCTCTGCCAAATTCAATTTCCTGAAAACATCACATTAGCCTTTAAGAGTTGCCCTTAAGAGCCTGCGAACGTTGCAACGCATCTGGCAGCCCATAATACATTTAAAAGGTTTAATCGAAGTATACCTAAGTGTCGGTGCGTGCTATAATTATTATGAGTCGCTTCATTTTTGCCGTACCTACTCTTATCGATTTTGGCAAATTTTCAGGACAGCCATAGTAAGTTAAGAACAACAAGTTGCACTTCCCACGTCAGATCTTCGAACATTTCCCGAGACCTACTTATTGCAGAGAAATGCGAAAACGAGAGAGCATTTCTTCACCTCAAAGTTTGCTGTGCTGATCCAATGATTTCGGCGGGCCCAACAAATTGTCTTTTCGATTGCTATCCGTTGATTTGCACTGTTCTATTGCAACTCTTTCCTTTCTCTCTATCCCCATCTTTACATATATTTGCGCCTTATCTCACACCTTCCCTATCATCCTGATATAAAAACAGGAAAAGATGGGAAATCTCTGCAATGAGCAAAGAATTGAGAATTGAGATAGTGCGTGATTTCAGGAAGTTGCTAATGACGAAAAGCAGAGGCATTGTGAAAAAAAAACGAAGTCTTCTTGCGGAAAATTTATGGCCAATTTGTTTATCAATAAAATAGTGTAGACGCTGCTGCAGGCGTCTGCTGCAAGCAGCAATGATGTTCCGCTTTTTTGAGCAATTGCACTCCTGGGTGCTATTTCTAGATTTCTTTTGTGTATACAACTGCATGAAGGCGAGTATTTCCTTATCCAATAAGAAAACGAGGTCCAGGAGTGAAAATTATCAGGCTACACACATCATCTTTTTGTTCTTATTTTCTTGGTTCATTGTGATGCTGCCGATGGCCTTTTGTGTTTGCTCGCCTCCACAATAAGCTACTCAGATGTGGGCTCATCGCATACAGAGCTCGCCAAAACTCATCTATCGTCACATATCGCAAACTCGGGGGCCTGTGAATTGAATTGAATTGAATATAACTGTTTATAATTAGGAGCTTCGCCCAGTTTCATATAGATAAAAATATTACAGCAAGTTGGAAGAGAACGAAAATAAAAGTTTAAAACATTGAAAGAAAGCCTCATATACTAAGAAACACCAAAAAAGGTTTAAAACAACAGCAAAAGTACCAGAGTGGAATTGAACCATATACAGCGGAGAGATCAATGCGGGGGTAACGCTAACTCCAAGCTGCGAGGTAAATTTTTCCATTGGAGCAGATGGCAAAAATTTACCTCGCAGCTCGGAGTTAGCGTTACCCCCGTCATGATCTCTCCGCCGATAGAGCTGTAAAAGGTGAACGTATGGCAAAGCCTAATGGATGGAGCTCTCAAAGAATGCGCAAAGACGTTCTCTCAGTTCTGTGCTCAAGGAACATTCGAAAACAGTTGCTCGAGTTCTGCAAAACGCACGATATTCATGCAACATGTGAAACTGGCAAACTCAACAGAGAGGGAGTGGCCCATATAGATTGCTCAGGCCTTCGGAATTTTTCGCATGGGCGAGTTCCGTTTTTTCTTAAAAAATGAATAGCATGTTTCCGAAGCATGTTGAGGCCTTTCGGATTGGAGCAGTCCTGATGGTGAATTCCTATTTTCGCCTTCTTTCTGAATAATCTCAGCACTGCAGTTTTGAACAGCCACTGAACAACAATCATGTTATATCCAGAAGATCCTTTCAGAAGGGAAACTCAACTTCCGACTTCCGAATAAAATGTCAGAAAGTTACCGCGCGGCGCAGGTGAACACCCACAGCTTCTCCGCGTAAAAATGTATCAAACTGATATGTGTAAAATTTATCAAGTTATCAACAAAAACGAAAGTATTTTTTAACACTTCTGCGGATGAAGTACCTTCGCAAAATCAAGTTTTGAATTCCATTCGTTAGATTTTCCCCAGGCAACAGTTGGACCTATTTATTTATTCTTTTCTTCTGGCCGAAGTTCGATGCAAGTTACTCGCAGCGCTTACATGTTTTCTCAGCTATTCATAAACATATTCACCTCACACATAGGTACATTATGTATGAATGACTTTACTGTACTCGTATATGAAGCAGGGTGCAGAAAAGGTTTAGCGTTGACCTGAAATTTACTGAAAATGGATATTTGAATTATGTTGTCCAATCAGATTGCTACCAAAATCACTTGTGTGGACCGAGTAGGTGAGCCACTTTTTCAATAACGGCATCCATGCATGGGAGCACCCTGCATCACGCGGTGAAGATTTCCGCCGAGAAAACTCGGAAATTCCGAAGTAACATAAGGTCCAATTAAAAATGAGATGTTCAATAACACTCTGCAACACTTGATACGACGGAGAGATCATCCCGAGGCAGCTCTACCTCGCTGAAGTATAGTTTATTTTTACATTGATGTAAATGGTAAAAAGTTAATTCACAGCTCGGAGTTAGCCAATCCCCCGTTCTGATATCACCGCCGCTTTTGAGGTCATTTCGCAAGCATTTTTGACGCCCTGTAAACTCTTCCCTTTCCGCCAAACTTTCACAGTTGAATTTCCCACAAAAAGACGGACTTCTTGCAACTCAGCGGACAAATTCTTTGGAAATCTGTCACACATATAACCCTGTGAAATCTTTCGCATTTCGTCCCTTTTGCTTCCGGCTTGAGTTGAATGGCCTTTCAAAACTTCCACCCTCTCACAACCTGAGGTTATTCTCGGGTGGAAGCCCGTGAAAAGGCATAGAAGCGTCCGCGGGTCGGAAAGCAGATTTCTTCAATGCGTCATTTGATTGAACCCAACAGGCGACCTTTTGATCCTTTCGGGGAAGGAAATATTAAAAGGTGAGTTTTCTGATGGAAGAGGCGGCGGAAGGTTGTACGACTTCTGTCCGATTTTACAGACTGAATGAAAAGTTCTAACCATAGCTGAGCTGACTTACGTGGCGGAGCCCCCAATTCTTCCCAACTCTGCTCGCGGATTTCTCCGTTCTCGATGGGATTATTTGACACAAATGACATCTGCGACCGCCTGTTGTGCCATTGCCTCAAAAAATTAAGCTATAACCCATCTTTGCGGCATTGATAAGAAATTCTGAACTGTGTCATTTTGAACCATTCTGAATATGGCCATCAGACATCAGGCCACGAACTCGAAGCACTTGATGTGCAACCTTTGAGCCACCCAGTTTTACAGTTCATACAGGATATGTGAAAAGACTTTATAAACTCAATAAATGTGAAGGAGTGTGAATTTTAGAAATGGACTGATCTTTGAATTTTCATGGCAGAATATGCTGGCCATGATCCTGCGGCAGTGGCGGCCCTGTGACATTACGTACCATCACTTGGCTGAAAGAGGCGATTTAAAAGTGGGAAATCTTGTTGTGTCAACGCAATAACCTGCTCAATTTTTGGCGGACATTCAAAGGCGATTTAGACGAGTGAAGGACGGCTTTATTTCAAACATAAAAAGGTGCTAAATATCCACGATTACTGGAAAAAGAAAAAAAATCTCGCGATTCCAACAATTAATTTCACAACAAGGTATTTCCCAATCGGTTGGTCACAAGAAGGGGGCTTTGAAAACTGGGAACAAGCGTGAGTTAGACGAATGCATTTTGAAAACAAAATTGAAATTCTACAATGTTGCTGTTCGCTCAGTGGCTTACCGAAAAACAATGAGATAACCGACCGACGCTTGGATTGCTTCACGAATAGAGACGAACCTTCATGAATTCCTCTGCAAACAATTTTTCAAAAGCCGCAGAGTCGCCTGAAAAATCGCGTGTCCGTGCATAAATAAATAACTGGATTTCAGATTCAAATTTGTGCTTTGTAGGGGCCTAAATAGTCTATCCGTAACTGAAAATTGGACCTTTCACAACATCAATAAACTGCTTTTTCAAGAGCTTTGTTGCACGTACGAGTATACTCGTATTCGTATAGGTACTTGCTGTTAAGCTGGACGGTAAATT
>JASGXE010015287.1:0-25193 GCA_030068105.1 Sinentomon sp. SZTP_YWyxl | reverse complement strand
CATGGTCCAGTTGGCCCAATGGACGAAACGCCTCAGAGATAAAGCCCATGAACTGTGAAAATGAATGACAAAATGAAGACTGTGATCATAAAAGTGTACGATCATTTGGTGGCAGGTGTGACAACGGCCCCTTCTCGATTAAAAAAAATCCGCCCTGTAGCATTCCATCAGTCGCGGGCCGTTTTGCAGGTCCCGTGTTCGCTCTCTGGCGAAGAAAAGGTGTCCTCTTTGGAGGAAACACGCAACATTAGCACCAAAATAGACACCAATTTTTTTGTTTTTCAGCTCTGAGGATTCCCTCCTTCCCGCAAACCCTCTGCCAATGGGAGCTCAATCCTGTGCAACTCATTCGTTTCGCCAATCCATGGCGCCGTACCGAAAGCTTGTGGTGAAGGTTTGCGCCTATGGAATGCCACAGCAACCGCCTGTGGTCAATGAAGCAACCTGCAAAAACAATGGACAACATGTCCCTCATGGAAAGGACAGGGTCTGGGAAGGAATCGGACTGATTTCTTGAGCGGTTTGCTTGCCACTTCAGAAAACTCCGTCTTCATTCCAAAGTTTGCAATTCTTTCAAGACCGAGCTCATTCCTTTTGCCATTTTCTCATTTCGGGAAAAACTGTCTCCGTGCAGGCACATTGTGAATATCCTGGCACAAGAAAACAACCAGAAAAATTAAAAAAAGCAGCGCATGAAACAGGCCGAAACAAAAACAAACTCTGAACGAGTTTCAAATCACACTGAGCTGATCCAAGACCACACTATATTAAAACAGACCCGTCCATTGCCGCGCCATCCAACGTATTTCGCCGGGACAGAATTGTTGCCAGATTCCGCCGACAGAGGCGTGAGTTGAGGAGATGAATCCCAAGAAGAGGATAAAGGGTCGTTCACATCTTAGCTGTGCCGCTTGCGGCGGCGGTTGCTATTCCTTGCTGTCCCTTGCTGTCACTCGCCAAACCTTGCTGTTTCTTGCTGCTGCTGCGCCGTTTCTTGCTGTGGACGGCACAGGTGTGAAAATAAGCAGGCAGGAAAGAAAGAACGAAAAAAGAACACAAAAGCTCTGCAGTGCCCAGACATGATGGCTGGTCTCAGCGGGAAAGGGTGTAATCGCTGAATTTTGGTGAACGGAAATTCAATCGGGTGACAGTTTCTTTTCTGGCCAGTTGTTTTCCTGTCTGTACCAGGCATATGCGCAAAAAATGTTGCACTGAAAAACTGCTCTTGTTCCGCTTTGAGCTGTGATTAGGAAGAAAAAACGGCGGATCCAGGCGGAGTGCGCTACGAAAGACATGCGAGTGAATGGCGGACAGCGGTGCGATGCCCACAGAAAGTTAAATTTCTCATGAACAACCTATGATTTTGATGAAACGTTTTGTCTTGGAAAGATGAGGAAAGGCAATTCCAGGGTGTGCAACGCTTCAAAACGTTCCTCAGAACAATTGCGATATTATCCTTCGAACGGAATCATTGAAGTAAAAAAGTGCCAATAGTTGAGATTCCTGTCGCACGTTTGCATAAATTGCACGATTTTTTCAACGACAATTTCCAATTGACCTGCGGAACAGCTTTTGAGAAAGCTTTCAGATTTCTCAAAGCTGTAAGCTTTGGCTTTGGGAAAGCTTGTGGCTTTGAGAAAGCTCGATGCTTTGAGAAATCTTTCAGCTTCCAAATAGGACTTTTATCAATGAGATAATTCAAAACAGCATCTCTTTTTGCCATATGGAAACACAACACGCAACATTGCAAACATGATGCAAGCTATGATGGTGCAGAGTTGAATTCTCTCATAGATAAAGTTGTCATTTATGATGATCAAATGAAATGATTTGGGTGTCTCAAGAAAGCCAGCAGTAGAAAGCCAGCTTTCTAGAGACACCCAAATCATTTCATTTGATCATCATAAATGACAACTTTATCCATGAGAGAATTCAACTCTGCACCATCATAGCTTGCATCATGTTTGCAATGTTGCATGTTGTGTTTCCATATGGCAAAAAGAGATGCTGTTTTGAATTATCTCATTGATAAAAGTCCACATGACATCCAAATGCAATATGATTCTGGGATCTTTGGAAAGCAGAAAGCTTACCTACCTGCCTCTTCCACAGATCGATGGCAGGATTACAGCAGAAAAAATCGTGCTACTGATGGAAAATATTGCCAGGTGCGTGGGGGGAACTCCCCTCCAACCTTTGGGAAAACTGACGAAAGTTAGGAAAATTTATTGCAAATTTTTCGGGAAAGGTGGGAAATTGCCTCTTAGAGAAAAGCGAATTCCCTTTCCGTGCTCTCTCCTCTCTCTCTCTCATTCAGGGTTGTTTGTTTAAAACATTCTGTTTTAAACAATCTGTTTTAAACATGTTTTTATACAACCACGACTTGTTTAAAACAGTTTGTTTAAAACAAAATTGTTTTAAACGTGTTTTAAACATGTTTAAAATTACCGCAACTTGTTTGAAATGGTTTGTTTAAAACAATCTGCAAAATCAAATGAACACTTTTTGCTCATTCAATCAATTTTCAACGTTTTTCTGTAATTGTTCGCAATGAAACCATTATTGTCGCCTTTTTCAATTTCAGGAAAAATTGGCCTTGGCAGCTTTTGGAACACGTTTAAAACTGTTTAAAACATGTTTAAAACACGTTTTAAACAACGACGGAAAAAACAGAGGGAGAAAAAAACGTTCAAAACAAAAAAACATGTTTTAGACGTTTAAGACGTTTTTTATGTTTTTTAAAGACACGTTTTTTTTCCAACCCTGCTCTCATTTCCCCCTCTCTGTCTCTCTGTGCACATAGGGACAGCTGAAACACTGCCAGCACAAAAGGTGCGCCAAAAATCAATTCGCTTTGTCTAAAATAGCACAATCCCACACCTGGTAATGACAATAGGTACTCGTACGTAACTATACGAACTGTTTCAGCTATCAGTTACCGCATTCTTTGACCATGATCCATGCATCCATCAGATGGTGACGTAACCATGCTTGGGGTGAGAGCAAGTGATATTTGATTCAAACAGATGAGAGATTGAATTGGGCTCTCTCTGCCCACACTTTGGCACTGCTAAAATTCCTTTTCTGAAGATTTCCAATATCCTATCTTTTGTCTTTACAACAGTCAACACAATGTAATTTACTTTTGGATTTGGATCGACCACAAGTCGACAAGAACTCGAGTCAAAAAGCGCTCCCACAGTGCTCCACGTGGGAGCTCTATGGGAGCGTTTTTTGATGGTTTTCCAACTGTGGGAACGCTGAGAGTTCAGGGCATGTGTGAGCTGCGCTCCCACACCCTCAGGGCGGGCAGGAGCGCACGCTCCCAGAGCTCCCATGCACTTTGAGCACTGTGCGGGATCCACAATTGAATCGGTGACGGAGTGAAGTGGCCGAAGAAGCAGAGGAGGTGCTGAAACTGGTGCCTCCCTCATCAATCATTATGATTCCTTTTAATCCAGGACCAGGAGTGGGCGCTATTGATGAAATTTAATTTTGAATAGAGGTGAAATTTGAATATTTGTGCGTTCAACTTCCTTCTCTTTCTCTCGAGGCGTCGCACCAGCATATTTTTTATTTCCGCAATCCACTTCCGCATGCGCGTCTCTGATTGGTTGTTGGGAATTCCAGCCAATTTCAACACTAATTTTCAAAACCCAACTTGACCAAACCTAACCTGACCTAACCTAACCTAACCCTATTGCAGTCCGAGAAAGAGTTGCGAAGCTGTGGCAAACACGCCAAATGGCAAAAAGCGGTGGCAAGGCAAAAATCCCAAAATTGATGACCTCACAATTTGAGACGACGTGATTGGCTGTTGCGAGCTCCTGGTCCGCGGAAGTGGATTGGAAAAAAAAATTATGCCGTCGCCCCACCCCGCGCTCATCTGACATTTTTTACAATCCACTTCCGCGCACAGGAGCATCGCAAAGCCAATCACGTCGTCCGAATTTGCGTCGTCATCAATTTTGACATTTTTGCCTTGCCATCGCTTTTTGCCATTTGTCATATTTGCCGCCGCTTCGCAAATCTTTCTTTGGTCACAATAGGGTTAGGTGGTTAGGTTGATTGGGGTTGGTCAGGTTAGTTTTGGTTAAGAAGGTTAAGAAAATTAAATTGGCTGCATGGAATTCCCAACAACAAATCAGAGACGCACTTCCGCTTGCGAAAGTGAATTGGGAAAAAATATGCCGCTTCCCTTACAATTTAATTAAGGAAGCTGATGATTCTTTTGCCCCTTGTTTTTCTATCGTTTAGTCGGCATTCTGAAGTCTTCAAACTTTGATAATCACGGGTAGGGACCAGAGATATCAGATGACATGCTCCAAATCGTCAGAATCTGCTAATGATTCTGCAAATACTTGTAAAACCAGCAATGAACAAGGCTGGAAAACAAAAAAAAGGTGCAGCGCGAGGCTCTAAGCCATGTGTTCCAACATTTGACTTGAATTTTGACTTGTTGCATGCATGAAAACAGGCAGAGGCGCGCATTTGCTCCTTCCGACGAAAAGTGAAGCTGAAAAAGCAGTGGCGACTGGCGACATGATCGGCAATGGTCGAGAAAAAGTCCGGAGTTTGCCGTTTGGGTTCTTCAAATCGGGGAAATCGCGGAATTTTCTAACTGGGGCTGAAGTGCGAATCAAACCCCCAAACCTCCAAACCACACTGCCCTAATCTAGTCGAACCCAACCTAACCTAACCTATCAATCGGAGAACCAAGGAGGGTTTGCCAACGTTTTCGGAGCACCCTGCCCGGCATATTTCTGCGTCTCCGGGCAAAGTGCGCACTTTTTGCCTGCGCATTGCATCCGCATGAACGTGTTTTGCACACGGCACGTCGAACAAAATTCACTGGGTGACGCTCAATTTTTGTGACACATGCTCATGCAATTTCCTCTTTTTGTCACCTTATTCCGCGCGCGCGCTGTTTTTTGTGCATCAGTCCGAGCACACGGCACGTCAAACAATTCACTGGGTGACGCTCAAGTTTTGTGTCACATGCGCATGCTATTTCCTCTTTTTGTCATCTGTTCCGCGCGCTGTTTTTTGTGCATCAGTCCGAAACTCCTTTCCAGCGGGACTTCGCAACAGCTGCAAACTTGCGTGCCGCGGTCAGAAGAATGAGAATTGAGCACCAATGATGCGGATCATGGGGTGACGGACGGGAGGGACACGTCCCCTTCAATGTTTTAATTCATAAAAGCCCCGTTCCCATCTGCGCAGGATTCGGTGCTGTGCTGCTTGCAGCTTGCAGTGACCACCGGCACAGCACGAAACCTTGCAGAAACGTGCAGGAGCTTGCTGCTGCCGCGCAGAACCATGCCGAAAACAGCAAGGGTGCGAACGCTTTGTGCTGGCGAACAGCACGCTGCAAGGATCAAACATCTGTTTTTATACACAAAAGTCACGAATTGTTCCTCGCAAAATTTATGTCGTGAATTTTCTCCACTGAACCAAAGATGTAGAGGAGAATGGGCTGATTGCAAGTTCAAAAAGCTGCATTGAGTTTCATGATGTCAATTGTCAAGCTTTTGTGCCTGAAAGGTTCACAATGTTGGTGAAGGTGGGATTTGCGCCCGAAAATCATGTGAGAGAATGGGAGGCACCACCATTGAACAAAACGTCCACATGGAAGCACAACTCCTATTTTGATTTCCAAAACAAAGGAGTTATTTGGGGGCAAACATTGGATCTCATGAGAAAATAGGTTGCGTTGACTATGCTTTCAGGGGCAACTTCGCAGAGGGAAATGCGGGTGCATGTATGCGCCCATGGCTTTGCTGCATTGCGGGTTTGCATATGCTTTCAGGGGCTCTCACTTTTCGCAGAAATCCACGCTTCCGCCGCGTCACACCGCAGGACCACGCCGGTGCGCGAGCTTTGCGCGTCCGGAGAATCCTTCCGCCCCGCATTGTTCACCCACCCAGCCAGGGGTCTCCCGACTGTCCCAAAGTTCCCTTCATCGTTCGAGGATTGCTATACGCAATCGAGAATTGGTGGAACACCTGGGAAATGAAAATAAATGTTTCCGCAAGTGTGTGGCAGTCTCCATTATTAGGTCTTCTCACCGCCAGGCACCTCCAAATGAACGGTCCTATTCTCTTAAGAGAATTTCAGGTTGTATTGTCACCAATGACTCCACCACCAAGTATCTCGCGGTGTCTCTCTGTCATATAGGTACTTAATCTCGACTGGGCGGATCAAGTTAACGTAACAATAAATAAGGCGAAAAATGCTCTTTGAGTTATTAGGCGAAATCTTGCCCATGCTGGTGAGGATGTCAAGCTCAAGCCTTACCTTGCAACAGTGCTGATACTGGAATACGCCAGCTATGTTTGGGATCCTTACCTAATTTGCCATATTGATGTCTTGGAGAATGTTCAAAGGAAGGCTGCTCGTTTCATAAAAAAACAACTTTTCCTGGAAGTCCAGTCTCATGAAGATGCTTAGGGATCTTAAGCTATTGTGAGCGCAGGGCATCTCGGACTCAAAAAAACCTTTTGTAGTTTTCATTCGCCTGACACTTTCCATTCAAAACTGACAAACTGCCGATCCAATCACCTCTCGCAATACTCTGTTCCAAAACAAAAAGAACAACAACGCATATTTTCATTCTTTTTTCCCGAAAACTCTCAGAGAATGGAATGCACTCCGGCCCAAAGAATTCCACCCGTCCCGAGATTCAACACCAAATGAACCCATGCTTGTTGAGAATTTCGCCATATTCCCAAGTTTCTATATCAACGAGGAAATTCGAGATTGCTTTCATTCATGTCTCGACATGAACCGTTTACTCATATAACCTTGCCTTGTATGCTGGCGTGTAAAATTTTGATTATGTAGCGAATTGATTTCTATTTATTTTTCAATTTAGCTAATTTGAAAATAACATTCTACTCCTCATTACACTTGAAGATATGAGCTAAGAATGCTTCAAAGTGTGCTCAGAGTGGAAGATATGAGCTAAGAATGCTTCCAAGTGTGCTCAGAGTGAATTCAGAATTCTTTCAATAATGCAAACTCGGTCGAAAACTTTATTTTCGGCATAGAAATTAAATGTTTTCTGTGTATTTAAATGGAAGAATGTGAAGCATTCTCAGCTCATATCTTCAAGTGGAACGAGCTGTAGCTGTTGTTGTGAACACTTAATTTTTTTGACAATGCATTTGACTGCTGCATTTTAATAATTCCGATGATTCTGCAATTTAAATAAAATTGAATTGAATTGAATTGAGCCAAAGGCACGGATGTAAGTTAACTTTGCTGACATCGGCCACCACAGACAGTTGAATGTGCAGGTGGCTATGGGGATGTGTTCACCTGGAATCTGGATAAAACTGCAATGCACGCGTACCATCTGCAAGAAAGTGGCACATGAACTCCTACCAGTCACTCGACAGCACAACTACTGGTGGCACTGCAGCATTCCTGTCGCAAAGAGGTGGGTCGGATCTGGATACTTTGGTCCGAAAAACTTCAAGATCACATGTTGCTTATCTCGCTAAATCTTCACAAAAAAGTAAAGCTGACCTCACCTGACCCAACAAAACCTCTTGCACTATCCTATAACCTAACCTATCCCAGCCTAACTTGACCTAATTTTATACCTTTCGAACTTAAAGATTTAGGACCAGGCACGTTTCCCCGTGGGATCGAAGCTCCAAATGCCCCAACCCCATGTCTGCAGGCACGTTCTGGGGGGCGATCGTGTGTCAAAAAATATCCTGTGCCGGCGTTGACATCTGGGCCGCCATAACCTCACCTGTTCCCTTTGTTCGATGTTCCAACCCACTTTTTATGAGTCGGGACTTTAACATGTGTGAAATTAGATGGAAAAATGCCAAATTCGTGCAGATTAATCAAGTATGGGAAGTTTGGTACTCCGTCGATATGGCTTAACTGTGAATACTTGATCAAAACGAAAAATAATTTCGAATTTGGTCTGTCAAAGAAATTAATATGACTTTATTTTTTATTTTATTGGATCTTCCCATACCATTTTCATTGATATCACATGTCAATGCTGTTCAATAAAATTCCAAGAATTTCGAAAATCCATCGTTAATAATGGGTTAGGCTATTTCACTTTTATTTTGGCCGACGGAACTGCTATTTGAAGTGGCAGCACTGGTGCAATAGGTTCCTCCGACATATGTCTCACAACATGCGAGACCTGCTCCACACTGGGCATCATCATAACAATCCTTCGTGGTGACATAGATAACAACTTGATCTTTTGGTGGACACGTCAAATTGCGACTGTGAGTGATTCCACTTTCATTTTGACCACCGCCGGAACTGCTGGTAGAATTGTCAGCAGCATAGGTGCAACTGGTTCCCCCGACATATGTCTCACAGCATGCGAGACCTGCTCCACACTGGTCATCATCCGAACAATCCTTCGTTTTGACATAGATAACAACCTGATCTTTCGGTTTACAAGTCAAATTGCGGCTGTGATTGATTGTCTGCTGGGCCCATATCTCATGGCAGAATAATGCCAGAACCAGAAAGATGAGATGGAATTTTGGCATCCTTGATCGGTGAACCTTATACGGACCAAATCCTTTATTCTGAACGCCAAACGACGACGATAAAGCGAGTTTCTTCCTTTCCTAAGGTGAAGCAGGTAGAGCAGTTTTGAAATTGGTTGGAAAAGTAGGTAAGACGAGAAAGACAAACATTTTATGTCATGTTTCGAAGTTTTAGGCAACAGCAACGAAAAACAATAAAATCCCAAAACGTCAGCATCGTTTTCCGTTGAATACTGAAATCCCAAGTGAATGATGCACTCACCAAAAGTTTATACATCACTTGTCAAAAGTCTTCGAACATATCGGAGTTCATCACTAACTCAGGCGCCATTAATCAATGGCAGTATGCGCCGCAATATACTATGATACTCGTATGAGGCGTGAAGTTGCATACCAAAGCCCTGTTGAAATTATAGATGTCCCCTGTGTTAGCCAGTACTTCAAAATATCATCTATGTTCGAGGACTTTTGATAAAGCTCCGTGTATAGTTGAGAAAATTTTGAAAACTCCCCAAAAACAGCAAGTTTTCAGATTTTCCCTGTTTACGAAATTTGCAAGGCTGTATACAAAGAGGTCTGGATGTGCACTGTATAATTTGACAAATTATACAGTGCACATCCAGACCTCTTTGAAAACATCCTTGCAAATTTCGTAAACAGGGAAAATCTGAAAACTTGCTGTTTTTGTCTGTACAGTCAGTTTTTTTTGCTGTACAATCAGTGAGTCAGAGGTGAGTTAATTTTACAATTATACACTTCTAACGGTCCCCTTTTGGACAAAAAAGGAGTCTTGATCTTGGGCAGTGCTTAAATTGTAAAATAAAAACGGCCGGCTCCCAACATTTTTTAAAAGGGCAATAGAGATTTGAAAAGGGCTTTTGGGCCCTTTGGTTGTCGGACATTTTATGTTGTATTTCAAATTGATATAGAAACTTGGGAATATGGCGAAATTCTCAACAAGCATGGGTTCATTTGGTGTTGAATCTCGGGACGGGTGGAATTCTTTGGGCCGGAGTGCATTCCATTCTCTGAGAGTTTTCGGGAAAAAAGAATGAAATATGCGTTGTTGTTCTTTTTGTTTTGGACACAGAGTATTGCGAGAGGTGATTGGATCGGCAGTTTGTCAGTTTTGAATGGAAAGTGTCAGGCGAATGAAAACTACAAAGGTTTTTTTGAGTCCGAGATGCCCTGCGCTCACAATAGCTTAAGATCCCTAAGCATCTTCATGAGACTGGACTTCCAGGAAAAGTTGTTTTTTTTATGAAACGAGCAGCCTTCCTTTGAACATTCTCCAAGACATCAATATGGCAAATTAGGTAAGGATCCCAAACATAGCTGGCGTATTCCAGTATCAGCACTGTTGCAAGGTAAGGCTTGAGCTTGACATCCTCACCAGCATGGGCAAGATTTCGCCTAATAACTCAAAGAGCATTTTTCGCCTTATTTATTGTTACGTTAACTTGATCCGCCCAGTCGAGATTAAGTACCTATATGACAGAGAGACACCGCGAGATACTTGGTGGTGGAGTCATTGGTGACAATACACCTGAAATTCTCTTAAGAGAATAGGACCGTTCATTTGGAGGTGCCTGGCGGTGAGAAGACCTAATAATGGAGACTGCCACACACTTGCGGAAACATTTATTTTCATTTCCCAGGTGTTCCACCAATTCTCGATTGCGTATAGCAATCCTCGAACGATGAAGGGAACTTTGGGACAGTCGGGAGACCCCTGGCTGGGTGGGTGAACAATGCGGGGCGGAAGGATTCTCCGGACGCGCAAAGCTCGCGCACCGGCGTGGTCCTGCGGTGTGACGCGGCGGAAGCGTGGATTTCTGCGAAAAGTGAGAGCCCCTGAAAGCATATGCAAACCCGCAATGCAGCAAAGCCATGGGCGCATACATGCACCCGCATTTCCCTCTGCGAAGTTGCCCCTGAAAGCATAGTCAACGCAACCTATTTTCATGAGATCCAATGTTTGCCCCCAAATAACTCCTTTGTTTTGGAAATCAAAATAGGAGTTGTGCTTCCATGTGGACGTTTTGTTTCAATGGTGGTGCCTCCCATTCTCTCACATGATTTTCGGGGCGCAAATCCCACCTTCACCAACATTGTGAACCTTTCAGGCACAAAAGCTTGACAATTGACATCATGAAACTCAATGCAGCTTTTTGAACTTGCAATCAGCCCATTCTCCTCTACATCTTTGGTTCAGTGGAGAAAATTCACGACATAAATTTTGCGAGGAACAATTCGTGACTTTTGTGTATAAAAACAGATGTTTGATCCTTGCAGCGTGCTGTTCGCCAGCACAAAGCGTTCGCACCCTTGCTGTTTTCGGCATGGTTCTGCGCGGCAGCAGCAAGCTCCTGCACGTTTCTGCAAGGTTTCGTGCTGTGCCGGTGGTCACTGCAAGCTGCAAGCAGCACAGCACCGAATCCTGCGCAGATGGGAACGGGGCTTTTATGAATTAAAACATTGAAGGGGACGTGTCCCTCCCGTCCGTCACCCCATGATCCGCATCATTGGTGCTCAATTCTCATTCTTCTGACCGCGGCACGCAAGTTTGCAGCTGTTGGGAAGTCCCGCTGGAAAGGAGTTTCGGACTGATGCACAAAAAACAGCGCGCGGAACAGATGACAAAAAGAGGAAATAGCATGCGCATGTGACACAAAACTTGAGCGTCACCCAGTGAATTGTTTGACGTGCCGTGTGCTCGGACTGATGCACAAATAACAGCGCGCGCGCGGAATAAGGTGACAAAAAGAGGAAATTGCATGAGCATGTGTCACAAAAATTGAGCGTCACCCAGTGAATTTTGTTCGACGTGCCGTGTGCAAAACACGTTCATGCGGATGCAAGGCGCAGGCAAAAAGTGCGCACTTTGCCCGGAGACGCAGAAATATGCCGGGCAGGGTGCTCCGAAAACGTTGGCAAACCCTCCTTGGTTCTCCGATTGATAGGTTAGGTTAGGTTGGGTTCGACTAGATTAGGGCAGTGTGGTTTGGAGGTTTGGGGGTTTGATTCGCACTTCAGCCCCGTTAGAAAATTCCGCGATTTCCCCGATTTGAAGAACCCAAACGGCAAACTCCGGACTTTTTCTCGACCATTGCCGATCATGTCGCCAGTCGCCACTGCTTTTTTCAGCTTCACTTTTCGTCGGAAGGAGCAAATGCGCGCCTCTGCCTGTTTTCATGCATGCAACAAGTCAAAATTCAAGTCAAATGTTGGAACACATGGCTTGGAGCCTCGCGCTGCACTTTTTTTTTTTGTTTTCCAGCCTTGTTCATTGCTGGTTTTACAAGTATTTGCAGAATCATTAGCAGATTCTGACGATTGGAGCATGTCATCTGATATCTCTGGTCCCTACCCGTGATTATCAAAGTTTGAAGACTTCAGAATGCCGACTAAACGATGATAAAAAACAAGGGGCAAAAGAATCATCAGCTTCCTTAATTAAATTGTAAGGGAAGCGGCATATTTTTTCCCAATTCACTTTCGCAAGCGGAAGTGCGTCTCTGATTTGTTGTTGGGAATTCCATGCAGCCAATTTAATTTTCTTAACCTTCTTAACCAAAACTAACCTGACCAACCCCAATCTAACCTAACCACCTAACCCTATTGTGACCAAAGAAAGATTTGCGAAGCGGCGGCAAATATGACAAATGGCAAAAAGCGATGGCAAGGCAAAAATGTCAAAATTGATGACGACGCAAATTCAGACGACGTGATTGGCTGTTGCGATGCTCCTGTGCGCGGAAGTGGATTGTAAAAAATGTGCAGATGAGCGCGGGGTGGGGCGACGGCATAATTTTTTTTCCAATCCACTTCCGCGGACCAGGAGCTCGCAACAGCCAATCACGTCGTCTCAAATTGTGAGGTCATCAATTTTGGGATTTTTGCCTTGCCACCGCTTTTTGCCATTTGGCGTGTTTGCCACAGCTTCGCAACTCTTTCTCGGACTGCAATAGGGTTAGGTTAGGTTAGGTCAGGTTAGGTTTGGTCAAGTTGGGTTTTGAAAATTAGTGTTGAAATTGGCTGGAATTCCCAACAACCAATCAGAGACGCGCTAATAAAAAATATGCTGGTGCGACGCCTCGAGAGAAAGAGAAGGAAGTTGAACGCACAAATATTCAAATTTCACCTCTATTCAAAATTAAATTTCATCAATAGCGCCCACTCCTGGTCCTGGATTAAAAGGAACTAGAAAAGCCCGTCGGCCTGACGGCCAACCAGGGCAACAACGAAGCATAAAGCGCAGCATACTCGCAAAGTTGATGCGCAAGCGTCCCCATGCACTGGCCCAGCCCTGGGATTGGATTCCGATATCAGGCCTGTTTTCACAAAAAAGCTTGCAATGGCGGGACACATTTGACAACCGACCCGAAGTGATCACCGAGAAACCGATCTGAAGTGATCACTTTCTCGAGTTTGGGCAAAAACTTTAGGGGTCCACCAATTTAGGGGTCCTTTTCTCGTGTGGGGGCCCAATTGGGGGTCTGGGGTGGAGCATCCAGTCGGGGTCTGGGGCAGAGCCCCAGCCGGGTTCCAAGGGGCTTAGCCCCTGGAGCGGGGTCTGGCGGCGGAGCCCCTCAGAAGCTGAAGAAATTTTGAAAATTTGGTGTGGTCTCGGGTTTTCGTTGCGGCCACCTTGGGTCAACCTTGTTGCGAAAGTTTCTGCTTTCGCTTCTGCTTCCGAAAATGGTGGCAAAACTCGAAAAAGCGAAACAAAATGCAAAAGAGAAAAGAAGCGACGAAGGGTTTTGTGAAAAAAGCAAAGATGGAGGACTTCAAAAAGCAAAAATGCAGAGCTCAAAAAACCTCGCTTAAAAAAGCTCAAGCCTGAAAGTCTCATTGCCAAAAACGATTCTGTTCCAAAAATCACCTTGTCCGTTTTGCACCAGATTTGAGTGGCCCTCCTTTTCATCAACAGTCGGATTCGGCTTTTGCCTCGAAGTGTTGCTTCGTGGAACTCAAAATCAGGTCATCTTGGGCTGCTTACGATCAGCAAATGGACACCCAGAGATGGCAGTATATTCCACTCCACGTGGAGTGGAATTAAGTCCCACCCCAATCACAACCAAAACCCAATAAGATCACTGCAAACTGATGAAAAGGCTTGTGAAGGCGGAAGGACGGGGATGAACGATTTTGGAGGCGGAACCCAATCCTGGATGGTCTGTGGTATTTGAGGGCGTAAGGTAGGTAATGAACAAAAACTGCTGGTGGAAGGATGGTGATGAGGTGCGATGAGTCGCGGTGGTGATGAGGAAGGAGGCGTGGTTGATGAGGAAGGTGGTGAGCATGATGCTCTGTGTCAGTTCACAGCAAAAAAAAGAGCGAAACAGATGTTGTTTTGTGGGCGGAAGGTAGGTATGGTAGGTGTGGTGGCTTCAAACATTCAAACACGCATGCAGCATTGGAGCAGAGGAACGGGGCGTGCTGCCGACTGGACTGCACCAAAGCGACT
This sequence comes from Sinentomon sp. SZTP_YWyxl, assembly GCA_030068105.1. Lineage (NCBI taxonomy): Eukaryota > Metazoa > Arthropoda > Protura > Sinentomata > Sinentomidae > Sinentomon > Sinentomon sp. SZTP_YWyxl. The sequence goes on along the minus strand of JASGXE010015287.1, from coordinate 11,189 downwards.
GCACTGCTGGCCGGTGAAGGCAACGCTCCCCTCCTCAATCAATGGGCGAAGAGCATGCAAAAAGCGTGAGGTGGGAGCGGGCGCGAAAACTGTCGCAATTTTCCAAAATCCAAAGTTGGCCATTTCGAGCATGCTTGGTTACCATCCAGCATTGCCGTCAGATGCGGTCAGCAATCATGACTGCTTGGCGTCACGCTCCCCAGAATCTTAATTAGTGGCTGATCATAATGATTGATAGGGAGGCACCAGTTTCAGCACCTCCTCTGCTTCTTCGGCCACTTCACTCCGTCACCGATTCAATTGTGGATCCCGCATATGTTTTTTCCAGAAGGGTCACACAGAGCTCCATGAGGGTTCCATGTTCGGAATACAGGCCGACATTTCAAACATGCTGGAATGAACGAGTTTTCACAAAGGCTCAAGTCGCCTATGCCATAGGCGACTTGAGCCTTTGTGAAAACTCGTTCATTCCAGCATGTTTGAAATGTCGGCCTGTATTCCGAACTGCAACCCGCAGAAACATATCCTACCATGGGTCCCATGAGGGGTCCCTGTCTGATTTTGTCGAGAAAAAGGGGGTCCTCGTGGGTCATGTGGGTGCCATGCAGTTCAGAAGGGTCCCGTGGAGGTCCCGTAAATGTCCCATATTTCTCAAATTGCGCTAAAGAAGGGTCCCAATGATGATTTCACGAGTTTCAGAATGTCGGTGTTAAGCCTCTCGTGGTAGGGGGAACGTACCTGGACCGAATGTACTGTCCGAGTTGCTTTTGGTCCGAAATTTTCGGTCTAACCACCACTCGAACAAATCAAACCTCGAACAAGGCAGCATTCGGACTGAAAATATTTGGACCAAAAACCATTCGAACTAAAACGCATTCGATCCAAAGGCAATTCGGACGAAAATCTTTTCTGACCAAACGCCGTTCGGATAAAAGCTCACTCGAACCAAAGTCAATTCGGAGTTGAAACCCAAAATCCATTCTGCCCAAATAACATTCGGTCCACTTCCCCCTATCCGTGGTAAGGTATCCCATGTCACACAGGATCCAAAGCATAGATTAAGAATATATTCTTAATCTATGATCCAAAGTTTGGCAAGCCGAAAAGTCTTCCTTCCACAACGGATGGGGGCCGACGACCAGGCTCGTATGGCGGAAAAGCCGGCATGAACGATAAACTGCTTCAGGGGTCATGAAATGAATAAGATATTGTGAGCGACGTTGGTGCAGCTACGTTGGTGAGCTACGTGTGAGCAACGTTGGTGTGAGCTGCATGTGAGCTTCGTTGGTGCGTTGGGGGTTTTGTCTGACAATTTTACTTTTCCATGTCAAGTGGTCAGCAAAGTTGGGACCGATCTTTTGTTCAGTTGCAGGACAGAAAATCGGGATCAAAAGTTTGCAAATTACGCCACACAAAATTCAGCCAACGATTTTTGTGAACCCTTGTGCCAATCAACCGGCATTTTGCACATTTTGACACCAACCGCCAAAGCAGTGTGGCGTGGCGCAACCCAAACATGCAAATCTCATGCCACGTCAAAACTGGAAAAATCCCATCATTGCAAACCGATGACTGTACTGTCGCGAAAAATTCAGAATGAACATTTTTGGGGGAACAGTATTTACTCTCGCCACCTGTCACAAAAATATCAGTTAAAAATGAAAAAGTTTGAATTTTATTTTGCGGGGGACACCATTTTCTGCAGGCAGGAAATGTATTGCACCCCGCAAAAAACAAGAGAAAAATGCGTTTTGTTATGCCGGAATTCTTTCCGCTGCTGTAATCACTTGCTGTTTCTTTGTGGTGTTTTTTAAGCCAACAAGTTTCTGCATCTGATATCTGACGTGAAATCGTAATAACATCGATCGAAGCACCGATTCCTGGCCTGAAAAGCAAGACTGATTTTCTCTTGTTTTTTGCGGGGTACCATACCTGAACCAAAAAACGCAAAAGGTGTCATGAAAGAGTTACTTTTGAATTACCGAATGGCGCATAAAAGAAAGTCGAAAAATCCGATTAAGTTGTGTTTAGTTTGGTTAGGTTCGGTTTGGTTGGGTTCTTTGCTCAGGTTTGGAAGAAAGTCCGAATACCATCCAGGCCCGTTTGTCTTTATTTTTTGTTCAATCGTTATTCTATGTCCCACTAAGCTAACCTGAACTAATCAGACCTAATCTCGGGGGCGACGCCCCCAGGAGGCGGAAGAGATGCACCAAATATTCAAATTTCACCTCTTTCCAAAAATGAAATCTTGGCAAACGCCCCCTAGTTCTCGTTTTACAGTTTAATCGCTGCTCCTAACCTAACCAGCACTAACTTTTTTTTCCAATCGGCAATCACAACCAAACCGGAATTTTCCGATTTCATTTTGTGCGCCAATCCGCATTCGGTAATTCGATACCAAAGTTACTCTCACATGGTCTAATAGACCCATGTGGAACACCGAGTACGTTTGTTCAGGTATACAGTACGGGCGATCTTATCGGTGAACATTGGCCGGTCATATCAGGCTTGATTCGTTTTGATTTTGCATGCTTTTTTCGCTTTTTTTCGCAATCCGGGTCAATGGCACGTCAGAGTGCAATTTGCGAGGAGTCGAAAACGTACATGGTGCAGCAAAAGTTGGAAGCACATTTGCGATTGTGGTTCCTCGTCCCTTGCCATTCGATGAAAAAATCGCTGTATGCACAAAATTCAACTGAAAGGACCGAAAAAGAGCCTTCAAAAGCAATTCAACCTGACAGTAGGATTTAACGCTCGCTGCAAAAAATCGGTTCAAATCTCTTCAAATTCAAAAACGCTCCAAAACTTTGCACAGAAATCTAAACCTGTCGAACCGACCTGAACCCCGCTAACCTGATTTTTATTCCGACCCGAACCTGAATTTCAGGACAATAATTGCCGCAGCACCAACCTCACGCATTGCAACCCAGAATTCCGTGACGATGAACAAAACCAACAAAGTTCCACAAACAAATTCAAATAAAACACTTTGTTGGCAAAAACAACTGCTCTGATGGCAAAACTTCCGAGCCCTTGATACGTTTGGGATGGAATAATTCATCATTCTAGTTCGCAAATTCGAGGTGCATCAATTGTGGGGCCACAAAAGGGCAGCTTCCCGCAAGAACGATCTGGAAAAAAAACAACGCAAAATTCAGTTCTTTTGGGAATAAAAAAGGCCAGGCCAACTCTGTTCTTTTTTTCCTGGCTCAGTGTTTGATCCTGGACCCTTTTCAGGCAGTGATACGCCAAAAAATAGACTCCTAACCGGTTCATTTTCGAGACCTGCAAAGGTGTTGGGATAAATGTACGTATTCCCTGACGCATGCTCTTATTGATTCCGAACCAGTTGAAATTGGCACGCGACATGAAGAACTTCGTCCATCATTTCAACTCCTTTTCTTGTGTCTTGCAGCTTTCCCTAAACTGATCGAATTTAGCTGATGAGATCAAGAAAGTTACTTTAGGTAATTCTTCCATCGTCCACATGTGTTCAGGTATTCCAAAGTCTAACCTTCTGTGTTGCTGGGGGTGAGACACATTCGGGTTTTAATGGGTCGTTTTCTTGTTGGCATTGGGAAAAATAAATTCTCTTGAACTTGGTGATGTTCACGTGAACTCAAAGGGCAGGTTTTGGCCTGGAAGAGGCCTGAAACTCCAAAGAGGTGCGCTGCAGAGAAGATAAAAATTGCTGCTGCAGCACCAGCAGGTTTGACAGGTTTGCCTTCTTCGACAAACCTTTCGCACTCGAACTCTCGACCTACCGAACACCCTGCACACTCATTGAAAAGCAATTTCTTATTGATGATTATTTGTCAATATATTTTTAAACAACAATATCCTCGATAAAAACAGGCGGCAGATTCGCCTTTTCGCGTAATCGCTGCGGCGAAAACCTATCGCCAATGTTCGGAGATGAGATCGCGTATACTGTATATGTTCTACCATTCTCGGAAATTGGGGTGCTGTGCCTGGGATCCTTTTCTTGTGAGTCACATTGACGCTTTTGAAAAAAGAATTTTAAACAGAAGAAGGGGTTGCCGTTTTATTCAAAGATATTTGGCTACACATCCAGTGTAACCGCTATGCTCAGTAAGCTCGGGCTCTCACCCCTGTTTAAGAGAAGGACGGATAGACGTCTTGGCACCCTAAAAAGATCCTTCGGGGTTCCCTGCTAATTCCTCTTCCAGATGAAGTTCGAGTGAGTCAGTTCAATGGTATTCGCCGCTCTCATGCTAACAAGTTTTTGGTTCCCACTGTGAAGCTGAACACTCATTTCCATTCTTTTTTTCCGAAAACCATTCGGGAGTGGAATTCTCTGCCCAAGGACCTTTATTTGATCAGTATTTCTCCTGCTACCAGAGGTTAACTCTATCAAAATGTTCTCATGCTTGTCCTATTGCTGGATTGCCACATACCAACTGATTTTAAAAATCGTTTCGTCGCCTTTTCAATTCGGAATTTCGTTTTGTCATTTTTGTTCTTTCAAATGTTTGCATTTATATCGCAAGCTGAAACATTAAACACAAATATATTTCATGCTTTCCGGGAAATAGAATCCCCCGCAATAAAATTCAACCTTTTTCCATTTTGACTGAATTTCAATTTTGACGTGCATTCTAAAAATTTCGGAACTGTGCAAAGTCTCATGGAAACGTGGATTTCATTATCTTTTGTCGTCATCAGTTCCCGCCATAAAATCATCATGAAAAATTTGTGCTCGTGACTCCCTCTTTGCAATTTACGCCACCTCAGCGCCTCAGCACGACAGGGACGGGACGGAAAGAGAGGCAGAGGGCTCCTCTCAACAATAATTTTGCGCACGACACTCACATGGAAAGACAGTGGGTTAGGTATCGATGGTTGGGTAGGTGTGGCGCTGCGCAAAAAGCGCTTGAATGAATGGGATTGGCTGTTTCGGGTTTGAATATAAATTCAGCAAGTGTCGACCTCTCCACCTCGTGTTGGCCAAACTTCGGAGAAATCGAGGGAGACCATCCGGAATCCCAAATCCCAGGAGTCAGTTCGTATTTTGGGTTCCTTTGTTGCGGTTGGTTGATATTTTCCGAGTGGGTTGAAGCGTCAGGCGCTCCGAGTTCGAGATACTTGGCATTCTGTCGGTCGATTCAATTTTTACAAGTCGAATCCTTTCAATTCCCTCCTTCACCATGCCGAAGCCGTGTTGTGACAACTGCAAAGGTAAGGAATTATTGTGAAAATTTTCGCAAAAATGGCCGCATTGCTGTTTTCTCGCTCGATAATTGAATTTTGAGGGAATTGAGGAAAAAATGCAAAAAATCTGGAAAATTCAGGAACTCATTTTTGTGATCTTTGCTTTGGCGAAACGAGACATTGAAAGACGGAAAAAAGCTGCACCCGATTTGTGCCTGAAATCCAGACCAACTAGAAATCTTGGAAATCTCCTCTGGAAAGGCTGAAAATGTTGATGCGCTTCGGCCTTTTTTGAGCGGATTTCCAAATTTATTGCGAAGTTCCTGTTCCAAGGGACAATCTTCCAAGTACTAAATTGTCTTTCAACCTCCAACAAAAGCAAATTATCCACGTATGGTTGTATCTTTTTTTGATGATCAATGCCAACAGCATCAGCCCTTAAAAGGGCCACAGCCACTAGCTATCAGTGTTGTTCCAGCTGGATGTTGGAATCCCATTTTTTAGGGAATCCCATTGGTTTCCCTAAAAAATCCCTAAAATTCCCACGGACTAGAAAATACTTGGGGTCAGCTTCGGCTGCGAAGCAGCCGAGAGGGCAGGGGTTCGAGGAGGGGGTCTCCCCCTCCCCGAAGTGGGAAATTTTTTTAAAAATGATGGACTTTTAAAAATGGACTCCAAAATGGCACTCAGATCGCTCTCAAATTCACAAATTTGCCACTTTCCCAAGCTGTGGGGAATCCCTATATCCTTTTTAAAATATCCCTTTTTTCCCCACACAAAAAAAGATTCCCTTTTTTTCCCACAGGGACCCAAAAATTCCCTCAAAAAGGGAAAAATCCCACGCTGGAACAACACTGCTAGCTATAGCAGCAAACCCAGTAAAGGGTCGAACTGTTGCACCACTTTTGGGAACGCTGACCCCCAAACCCTCTCATAACTTTGGTTGCCTGCAGCGCCAGGCAACCAAAGTTATGTAAAATGCCTGATTTTCTCCTTTGGTGAAAAAATTATTGGGTGTGTTCAGAAGCTGGAAGTTTGACTTGAGCATCCAAGCAATAAAATATTTTTTTCTTGTTTTAAAAACTGTTTATTAAAAAATTTATTAATCGTTTATTTTTTAAACAAAACATATTTTTCAAAAAAGTTTATTTTTTATTTTATTTTTGAAAGTTAATTGTTAATGTACCAAACTAAATGTTTGTTTTGCTTTTTTTTTTTTATATTCTGTTAAAATATTTTAAAAATGTTTATTTTGCAAAAATGTTTATTTTTCACTTGATGAAGAACAAACACAAAAAAAAGTTTTTTTTTAACAAAATCAACATTTAATGGACAAACATTTTTGTTTCTAATTTTTAAGAAAAAGAAAATTGAACGAAAAAAAATATTTTTTCGTTTTTAAAATTAAAAAACGAAAAAAATATTTTTTTCAGATTTTTTTCCAAAAAAATTCCAAACAATTAAAAGGTGTAAAAAAAACAACTCCGTTTGCAAAAGCAGACAACTTTTGTGGAGCGAATCGTTTGAAACAACTTGGTGCATGGTTGGTCTCAGAGTCAGAGTAGATGATATATAAAAATGCACGTTATTGGGTTTGGCTTTGCAAAATGCAAAAAAATGCACGGTATTGGGTTTGGCTTTGCAAAATGCAAAAAATGCTCGGTATTGGGTTTGGCTTTGCAAAATGCAGACAGACGGGGAACTTGAATGCGGCGATCCACTGACCATGCCATCTCTCGGCAGCTCCATCGACGAAAGAATGAGTCACGTGAAAAATTCAATGCGGAATTACATGCCAATTTTTTTTGGTATTTTTTTTTTATCTCAACATGCTTTTCATTCACGTTTCTGGTTGAAAATTCTTCGAGATCCTCTCCCCGGAGAGCCTGCCTTTTTCGGCCATCGGGGGGAAAAATTATTGTGAATTTAAATTGCTGGCGCACAATATTGATGCCACAGAGCCCGCCTTCCCATTATATTTATGTATTTCCAAAGAGATTCTACAGGGTCCCCGCAATGAAATGAGAAAGAAAAAAGACATTGCAAAAACACAATTCGAAATCTGACCTGACCTGACTGACCTGACCTGACCTAACCCAACTAACCCATCCCTGCCAACATCGTCCTCATCTTCCTATCCCATTTTGGCTCCTTGAGCGTGTGTGAAAACTCGTCCAGTTCAGCTCTTTTCAAATGTCGGCAGGTGTTCCGAACTGCAACTGCGAAAACAATGTCGAGAAAAGGTAGTAAAAATAGACAGAAAAGTGAGACCGGACCGTGCAAAAATTCGACAAAGTGAAAAATAAGGCCGAAAACCATGCAAAAAATAAGACAGAAAAATCATCATCATCATCATCAACCGCCATCTGAGCTGACAGCCATACGGCCGGTGGCTCGGCGAGGAGGGCCACTCTGGCTGAAAGCCATTACCTCAACCATTTTACCTCAACCTGTCGGCCATTGTCCGACTCTTAACACAATAACATTAACATAACACTCACAACTTGTGACACACTCTCTGCCACCAAGTGCAGAAAACTTTGCTTAGGTCTATCTTGTCTTATCTAACTATCTATATGTATCTAATTTGTTTTTTTTTTTTTTTTTTTTTTTTTTTTTTTTAACATGCAGTCATGCACAAAAGGTTAAACGTTCAGGAAAAGTCAAAACTGCATCCGAGCCTGAAATGGACAAAAGAAAATAAAACCTGGAACGACAAAAATAAAACAAAATTAAACCTGAAATGAAGAATAAATTAAGACCTGAAACGAAAAGAAGATGAGATCTAAAAAAGCAGAATGGTTAACCTTCGAGTATATAGAACAGTCAAAGTTTCATAATGCATGAAAATCGATACGAAAAGCATGAGGCAAATGAAGTGAACGTAAAAGTAAACGATGGGAATGAAATCCTGGGAATTTGTTAGATCAATGAATCAGCTTGAATGACAAAATGTGAGCAACAAACAATGCCTTAACATGAATACAGGTTCTTTTGAAACCAGGCCTTGGATGATGCTTTACCGGAATGGTATAATTCACTCATTAAGTCCCGAGGCAGGGAATTCCAGTCACGGATAGTGCGAGGAGTAAAAGAATAATGGAATACATCCTTGTTACAGCTTATTTGCTGGATTTTCATTCTATGGTCCCATCGAGAAGTATAATTTGGAGGCTGTATAGAAGATCTCAAGTCAGTTAGGAAAGAACATGAACTAGAATAGATGTGAGAGAGCAAGGCAAGCCTCGAGCATTTGCGTCATGATGAAGCACACATTTTCAAAATGAAGCACACATTTTCTGGGAAAATGTGAAATGTTCTGGAGAAATTGGCAGAATGAGGGCGTGGAAATGGAAAATGACTGGACAGTGTTTTGTTTTTGACCACCATGTGTTGTATGTTCCATTCTTGTTGTGAGGTTGCAGGGCAGGTTCCAATGTTTGGTTGGGTTGTGGGAATGCCCTGCGGGACCCACAGACAGACACAGCCGAAGTGAATGACTCACAAGACGTGATTGCTTGCTGGGCACGCGCACACATCTTGCATTGTTTCGCATTCCACGGATCGTGAATCTGTGTGCTCCAAATCTTGCCCAAATCATGGCACACCAGAACAGAACCAGAGAGGAATGAGATTTTTCGATTCATGGCCGCACGGCATGATGAAGACTTTTGAACTCGTTGAACTCGCACCAAGCGTTCTCATGTGGATGCGATGTCAAAACCAGCGCGCGGGTGCGGAAATGATTGCCCCGCAGTTTCAGCCGCTGGTGGTATGCGGTTGGACCTCAAAGATGTCAAACGTGGAGAGCATGGGCGATTTCCAATTTTGTCGATTCTCATCGGCGATTTCCAATTTTCTCACGAGCAAAAATTCTTCGGAGACACAGGTATCAAAACGGTGCTCATTACCGTTTCAAAGGGTCATGTGGAGGAAGCCAAGTTGACTACCGGACATTATTTGCGGCTTGTTTGAATATACATGCGTTGCAAAAAACCTGTTACACAGGGGGAATGGGAGATGATGATTTCCATTTGCAAACACACATGGAGACGGAATGGAAAAAGGTGATTTCCTTTTGCAAAATACTTGAAAATGGGACAACAAACCAAACAAGAATCAATATGCTGTCATTATCACGTCGATCACAAAATGATTCTTGTTTGGTTTGTTGTCCCATCAAAGCCAATGTGTGTTTCAAGTATTTTGCAAATGGAAATCACCATCTTGCCCGTATTTCCCCCTGTATATGTAAAACAGAGTATTTTCGCAACGTGGCTGTTAAAAGCCCAACTGTTTCCAAGTTTGAAATTGAAAACAGCTCATTCAGACCAAAACAATGCCGGAATTGCTTATCAACCAACTGGAAGGCGTCTGCGCATTGCTTGTTGCCAACATGGTCCACAGCTCCTTGTCATCCCGTTGAAGCATTGAAACGTCTGCGAACTTTGCCAACTCCTCATGTTTTGGTTCATGCATTCGGAACGGCAACCGTTCAAAGTGCGAACAGCTGAATTGACCAAAAAAAGCTTTCGGAAACCGGCTCGTTCCTTCCGGTCCGATGCAGCGGAATCGGGAATGAATGATGCCGATGCCACTGGAATGTTGCATTGTGCGTGGACAGTTTTTTTTTCAGGAAAGAATGCAGAAAACTGCCGTTTTTGGCTGCCTGAAAAATGATGACCTGGAGCCTTTGCTCGCTTTTATTGCACGGAGTAATCAGTGCCCGTAGGGTTTTATATCATTCTCATAAAAAGGCTGTGGGCCTGTCTCATAAAAAGACGGCAGGAACATGGTGTGTGCCTTTTAGTGTTAATTATTCTATTAACGTTCGCCAAACAGGCAACAGTACTGCAGAAAACGGCAATGCCCCCATAAGAGAGACCGAAGAACACCCATGGGACAGCCCAGATGTTCTTCTTTGCGTGGCTCTTTTGGGTTCGAAGCATTGACATGTCTAATCTCTCCAAACATTTTATTAGCTGCACCCTGTAGCACACCTCGAGGCAATTGACATTTTATTTTGTTGATCCATTTCATTTCCGCCGTGTTTTATTTGCTGCGGCGTTTGATGCCGAAAATGGGACTGCACGTACAGTACGGGCAATTGCAAAAAGCAGACAGATGCAAGGGCGCAGATCTGGATTGAATATTGGGGGGGACATGTGGGAATATGTTTTGGAGGGGGGTCTGGGGGGCGAAGCCCCCCAGCAGTGTACGGGGTCTGGGGCAGCGCCCCAGCGGGGTTCCAAAGGGCAGAACCCCTGGCAGGGGGTCTGGGGGACGGAGTCTCCCAGAAACTGAAGAAATTTTGAAATTTCAGGTCCATTTTTGATGAAAAATTGTGGATTTTCACAAAACTCTTGCCAAAAAAAATTTACTGGAAGGGAAAATCCTCCTTAGTTATAGTTCCTGTCCTCAACTGAAGCAGAACAACTTTCTTATTCATGTGCGATTCAGGAGTTTCACCACCCTATGAGTGCATGCGTCCTTCAATTCACAAGTCATTGTGTACGCATGCGAGGGCGGTTTGTTGACGGCGACAAAAGTCCACAAACAAAAATAGGGACAATTCAAAACAGTGAAACTGCAGCCAGCCGAATAGGATTAAAAATAGAAAAATAATAAATGCACATTCTGTTGGTTGTAAAAGATTCATATCCCACAACGACGCACATCCCACTTGCTCGGTAGAGGAAGGACATAATAAATTTAAGACCTTATTTTTAGTTTGAGCCCAACGTTTGAGAAATTCAACCAGCACAAAAAGCATGTCATTCTTCTTTGGTGAAAAAATTGTGAGGGCGGGATTTTCCATATCAAAACAATGAACAAAGGTTGACAGAAGCGTTGACAGTGTCAGGCTGGTACGGTATGGGATGGATAGTTGACAGATATGAAAAATTCCGTTCACGGACGTGCACATCAATAACAAAAGGCTTGTTTGATCGGAAAATGGAGGGGTAATCGACGCAATCAGGAATGCAAACTCCTGATTGAATGGTCTCGTTTTCCTC